>JAVJIF010008874.1:0-86976 GCA_038442645.1 Agave tequilana | reverse complement strand
CATGTTTGGAGCGGGAGTGACAAATAGGATTGATCGAGAGATATGTTACACCGAGGTTGTCACAGAGAACTATTGGGGGAGATTGCGAAACTTTAAGCTCACGAAGTAATGATTGCAACCAAACGACCTCTGCTGCAGCAGCATTGGCCACGCCCTATACTCTGCCTCAGTGCTAGATCATGCACAGTATACTGCTTTTTCGAGCTCCAAGAAATGAGATTTGTATTAAGAAAGACACAATAGCCACTGGTAGATTTTCGATCATCGATCGACCCTGCCCAATCTGCATCGGTATAAGCAATAAGCTGTACAGAAGAATTATGAGAGAGAAAAAAGCCATGTTGAATGGTAGATTTGAGGTAACGGAGGATCCGTTTTACAGCGCTCCAATGCTCATCGTTGGAGCTTGCATGAACTGAGTGACCTTGTTCACCGAGAAAGGCAATATCGGGTCTGGTAAAGCTTAAATATTGTAGAGCCCCAACAGTACTTCAATAGACAAAGAGGTCAGAGAGAGACTTGCCAACAATCTTGGATAGCTTACAGGAAGTGGCCATAGGCGAGCTGACAGGCTTGACACCATCCATCTTGAGTCAGAGAAGCAAGTCGCAGATGTACTTTTGTTGAGAGAGAAATAGACCTGAGGGTGTACGATAACACTCCACGCTCAAGAAATAGTATAGTGGGCCGAGGTCTTTTAATAAGAACTCCTGGCCTAGTTCTTAATAAGACGAGTGACAGCCCGTGAGTCATTGCCTGTGATGATGATGTCGTCCACATAGATAAGAATCAGAAGAAGATCTGTCCCAACCCTCGGAGGAAGAGAAACGTGTCAGACTTGGAGTCCACAAATCCCAATGTGACTAGATATCTGATGATGGGAGAAAACCAGGCCCGTTGAGCCTATTTGAGGCTATAGATACTGCGGTGAAGCTTGCATACATGATGGGATGAGCGGATTGATGAACCCCGAAGGTTGTTCCATGTAGACTGTCTCAGTAAGAAAATCCTGCAAAAATGCATTATTCACATCCAATTGTCGAATAGACCATCCCTTGGAGACGGCCAGACTGCACACGGTACGAACAGTGATCGGTTTGATGACCGGACTGAATGTCTCACCATAGTCTAATCCTGGTTGTTGATGAAAACCCTTGGTCACCAGGCGGGCATTAACTTGTCAACAGAACCATCAGATTTATGTTTTAACTTGAAAACCCATTTACAACCAACCAGATTCATGGTAGGGTGGTATGACATAAGGGACCAAGTTTATCTTAAGCAAGGCATTCATCTCAGTGTCCATTGCCTGGCGCCACTTGGATCTTTAGAAGCTTGCGTGAAACATATGGTTCGATAGGAGTGGTGCCCAAGTCAGCCATAAGACAAGTAGGCATGGGATACTGGGTGGCTAGCCAGACTTTTGGTGTTCTGGTGTTATCCTGTGTTCTGATGACCATATGGTGGGTCCTGGTAGGAGGGAGACTAGGAGAGCCTGAGGATAAGGACGAGGAGAAGGACTATCGGCGGGTGCTGGTGGAGGTGGTGGAGGAGTATGTGATGGAGGTGGTAGTGGAGGAGGAGAAGAGTCAATGGTGGGGCCCGCATGAGAAGAGGGACTGGAACAATGGAAGGTAACAGAGTCATGGAAATGGGGATCGATGGTGAAAGCGTGGGAGTAGGGGGAGAGAGGGAGGGCAAAGGAGAATGGAAAGGAATGGAAGATTCATCGAACACAACATCCCGAGAGATGTAAATACAAGCAGAGGGGACATGCAAACATTGATAACTTTTATGCGAAAGACACATTGACTGGTCCGAAAACTAAACTTATGAGTTTGGTATGGACGCAGATGAGGGTAGCAAGCACAACCAAAAATTCGTAAGGAAAGGTAGTCAGATGCTTTATGAAATAATTTCTGATAGGAAGATAGATTATGGAGGACGGGGGTGGGCATTCTATTGATGAGAAATGAGGCAGTTTGAAAAGCATAAGGCCAGTAATGAAATGGAACATTTGACCAAGCTAGAAGAGTAAGGCCGGTCTCGACAATGTGGCAGTGCTTTCTTTCTGCGGTACTGTTTTTGGGCAATAGTGTGTGGACAGGATAAGCGATGAGCGATATCCTGAGAAGACAAGTAAGGTTTAAATTTGATGAACTCACCACCACCATCATTTGGAGTGCTTTAATGGAACGCCCAAAAAATTTCCACATGAATTTTGAACTCAAGAAAAATGAGAAAGCATCACTTTTATTTATTAAAGGATAAGGCCAAACATACTTACTGTAGTGATCTACAAAGCTAATATAATAGCGATGACCACTTACAGCGGACACAGGAGACGGACCCCATAGATCAGAGTGAATAAGCTTTAAAGGAGCAGTAGCAATCGTGAAAGATGACGAAAAAGGAAGACGGTGACTTTTCCCTTACTGACAGGGAATGCAGAGAGGGGTACCAGCACGGTCAGGGAGGACAGGAAGCTGATGCTGAGATAAAACACTGGAGACAACACTGGTAGAGGGATGACCTAGGCGCTCATGCCAGACGGAGGAAGATGCACTCTCACTGAGAAGAGCCTGGGGAGAGGCAGTGAAGTTATGATTCCCCAAGGAGAAGACATATAGACCATCCTTAAGTTGTCCCCGTAGTAGAGTTTTTCGAGTGGAGAGATCCTTGATAAAATAAGAGTCAGGGTGAAATTCAGGAAGGACTTTATTATCAGCAGTAAATTGACTAACATACATAAGATTTTTGGTGATACCAGGAACATGTAAAAGGTTTTTCAAGACAAAGGAAGAAACAGAAGAACACAATAAAGAAGCACTAGTAGCTCGGATAGGCAAAACATATCACGTTACCCATGCGAACTCTGTCGGGTCCTTGATATTCGGAGTGAACCGCCGGATTCACAATGTCTGCCGTTCGGTGATGAGTGGCTCCGGAGTCAACATACCAGTTGGGATTGACTGGACTATTTCCATAAGAGTGGAGAAGAGCAGTTGGGCTACCCGAATCATCATAACGATTGTAGCATTGGTTAGCATAATGGTCAAAATGATTGCAGATCTAGTATTGAGGTCGGCCACCGGTAGACTGATGTGACGGTAAGAAGGAACGTCCACGACCACGACTGCGTTCCCTGTCTCGGCCACGTCCATGTCCATGGAAAAAGATGGAGCTGAATGGTAGCTTGGAGTGCGAAAAACAGTATAAACCGCAGGAGAAGGGAGATGAGGGTTGTGGAGTCTGGTGAAGTGATAGCACGCCCACGATAAATCTCCTGGCTAAGCATGAGGCCGATGAGTTCTTCTGACAGTACAGGGTCGACTGGTGTATTGACGGAGGTGACGAACAAGTCATATTCGGGAGACAGACCACTGAACAAGGTAGAGACGAGGTCAGAGTCGGCAACTGGATTAGCCATTGCCCCCAGGTTGTCCACGATGGACTTGACAGACTGGATATACTCTGGCATAGAAGAAGTGCCCATCTTGACGGTGTGCAGCTGATATTTGAGTTGCTGCAGTCTAACTCTAGAGGGTGACGCAAAGATTCGCTCTAGAGAGCACCACACATCACGAGATGTGGTGAGGCCGATGACATGAGCAAGAACAATCTTAGCGAGCGAGGAGATAAGCCAACATAAGAGCATCTGATCAAGCTTGATCCAGCGAGTGTATTCTGGATTGATAGTGGGCTGAGCATCCTTCTCGGTAGAAGGAAGGAACCGGACCGACACGGAGAGGTTCCGTCGACGAGGCCTTTGAGATCGTGGAACTTGAGAAGAGGAAGGAACTGAGAACGCCACAGCAGATAGTTTCCCTTGTCGAGTTTGACATTTAGAAAGTGAGTGATGTTGGGATTGGGAGTAACCATGGATGCAAGTGTTTGGATGGAGGTGAGGGAAGATGAAGAGAAAATACTCGACATGGTACAGGAGTTGCTCTGATACCAATATAAATAAGAAGAAGAAGAAGACTTATTTGTGCAAAAATAAGATACCATTAGTTATGATTCTTGGTTGTATATACAAATATTGGTCACATGTTTTCACTTATTTAGGAGATACAATAGGAAAATATTGACTGAGAGAAAGAATAAGAAAATATTAACTGAGAGAAAGAATGAGAAACACATGGTGCATGAATCCCATGAGTCCCATGTGTTCCTATAATCATGGAGAGATTTTAGGATCTGGTTGATTTCATGAGTGGTGTCTTTCACATAGATCATATGTTTCACATGAGTCACGTGTTGCCATTGATATCTCTAACACACGATGGGGGTAGGACAGAGAGTGGGGGAGGCTGGGGGGCTGGGAGAAGAGATCAGGGAGAGAGTGAGGGGGGTTTATAGACGTGGAACCCACTGGTCCCATGTCTGCAAAACCTCAGCTCTCCAAAAAAATATTTGTTGAGCGTCACTCGTCCACGGTTGTCAACCTCAGACTAGCCAATTTTTTTAATTTCTGGCTCGTCCGGAGTTGGCAGCCCCGGACGAACCCCTGACTTGGGCAATGCCCAAGTGTCTTGGGCAATGCCCAAGTGTGGTTCGTCCAGGGTTGGAAGCCCCGATGAGCCAATAATTATAAAAAAATGGCTCGTCTAGGGTTGCCAACCCGGACAAGCGAAAATTTTAAAAAAATAAAAATTTCGTTTGTGCGGGGTTGACAACCGTGGACAAGTCAATATAAAGAAAAAAGTTGGTCCTTTCAGAGTTGGCAACCTCAGGCGAACCAAAAAATGACCTAACGCTGCGCGGGCGCCACACCGGCGGGGCGAACCGCCTCGCCATTGACATGGCATGGTCGAGTTTTTGAATTAGTTTGGGAGGAGGTAGTTTTTGGGATTATTTATTTTTGATGGTATTTTTGAATAAAAATAGCCCTACTGATGAATATGGCCTGTTTCCGTTACTTTGTTAAAGTCATACAGGTAAAGGTGACTGCTGAAGATGTTAGAATGTAGAAAGAGAGATGCCAGTCACACGACGGTTCTCTGTGACTTTGGAATCACCTAATATATAACATATAATTCTACAATTTTTTCGATTATCTGACTCTTGTTTTCCTATAATAAGTAGTTATTGTGAATGCGGAATGTGATTAGAATAATTATTGCTATTTATATGATAATGGCGGACTGTGATCAATCACCTAACCGTTCATTGATTCTCACCGACAGAGAGAATCCTGAGAAATACTCAATATACAAACGATTTCACCATTCGCTATTGCGCAACTCCCCAAAAAATAGTACCTTCAAAAAAAGGGATAAGAACCACAACAATAGAAATGAGGTAGTAAATAATTTGCATAAAAAGTCCTACCGGGATTCGAACCCAGGTCGCCAGATTCAAAGTCTGGAGTGCTAACCACTACACCATAGAACCTTATTGGTTGATGATTAATTTTTCATAATTTTAAAATGTTTACATGCAAATAAATGACTACTAATCCGCTAAGAAACTAGCTCAGGATGAGAAGATGAGAAAGAAGCACATGAGACGTCAGGTTAGGAATTGAATAGTTGAGATTAGTTTTTGGGTGATTAAAATTAAACTCAAAAGCTAAATTAGTCAACCTAAAACTAACTTAACGTACTCAAAAACTAATCTCAACCACACCAAAAGATAATCTTATAGCTCCTGTTCTCATTTCTTATCTTCTCACCTAAGCCAGCTTTCTCACCAGATCTCTACTAGTAGCTGGATAATATAAAATCTGTTAGGTTTAATAGAGTGATTGATCCATCTTGGTTATTACGTAATTCAAAACTTTTATTAAAGATATTAACTAAAAATATGTAGTATACTTTAATATCCTGCAACATGCTAGAAATATGTTTGGAGGTATACATACAATTATACAAAGTACAATACCGTTGCAAAACAAAAAACGCAGTTGTACCATTTCAAGATCAGTATCAGTCTTCGCTGTTTGTTTTGGGGCAGGAGTAG
This sequence comes from Agave tequilana, assembly GCA_038442645.1. NCBI lineage: Eukaryota > Viridiplantae > Streptophyta > Magnoliopsida > Asparagales > Asparagaceae > Agave > Agave tequilana. The sequence goes on along the minus strand of JAVJIF010008874.1, from coordinate 81,012 downwards.
GGAAGTGAGAAAACACATTTCCACTTTCGGCGTTTATTTGGAACCGGAAATGGGAAATGAAAAACCTCCTTTTCATTTCCCTTTCCTTCCTACACCTCCCTTTTACACAATCATTTTCTCACTTTTAGGGTGTTACAATTAAGTTTGTAATCTTGAAAACCTCATTTGCAATAAATTGTAGCTCAAATAGTTAATTTTGTGGTTATTTAACTCCCACTTGGAGTCTAATTACATTCTAAAAAAAATTCATAATAATATTATTTTAATATTATTTTGCGGTCAACTTTGTGATCAAAAATTTCACTTTATTTTCACATTACTAACCAAACATTGAAAAACACAATATACTTTTTTACTTACACTTACACATTATAATCAACACCAAAAAGAGAAATGCACAAATCCCAATTTCCTACCTTTTCCCCTGTTGAAGATCTATCACTGATCAAACAATAGAGAAACACTAAGTTGAAGACTCGGCAGCAGAAGTGAAAACATAGAAGATCTACTACTAGCAATAATTGAAATTAAATCTCCATACAACTAAAGAACACCGGATTTAACGTGGTTCGGTAATGTGCCTACATCCATGGAAGGAGGAGAGAAATTTTTATTGAAAACAGAGAAGAAAATACAAGAGTTACAAAAGATCTCTCTCACACAACTCTCAATGGTGGATATCTAAAATTCTCTTGAATTCTTGATACACATTCAAAAGGCCACCCTAAGGGTTTATATAGGCACCTATATGATCCTATTTCAATACAAACTCCAACAACTAAATCAGCACCGTCTCAGAGAAATCAGAAATCCGAATTCAAACCAAAATAGGAAACAGAACTGTAATAGGAAACTGTCAGAACCCGTATTAGTTAACTAGGGCAAATCATTAGTCGATTAATACCAAGTATTAGTTGACTATACCAAAATCTAGTCGACTATTGTAATACAATGTGAGAATTCAACTCTCTATTTGCAGGGCCTAGTCGACTATACCAAACTATCAGTCGACTAGCCCGAGACCTAGTCGAATAATATGCACAATACCTGTACATGTCCGTGCTTGATTTATGAAGCTTGTAACACCTCCACCTAAACCTGAATTCTTCTCTAATGAATATGAGGCACTCCAAATACTAACAATTTCCACCTTGACTCATATTCATTGAGTCCCTCTAAAGAAATTGGCCTCCGCTTTATTCGCCTTACTTTCTTCCCCTTTTTATGACTTCACATGGCTCCCTCTAAAGAGCCCGTTCTCCACTTTACCTTTGAAGAAACTTGATGAAGTTCAGAGATGCTCTGAACTTCTCTACCGGGATAGTCTTCATCATTATATCCGCTTGATTCTTCTTCGTGCTTATCTTTACATTAATGAAAATCTCATCGCTCCTTTACTGGATTTGGAGTCCAAGGAAGTAGTCTAGCTCTCCCATCATAGACATCTCAAACTCGTTCTTCATGTATGATTCAAATTCTTTACAAAATTTTTCATTAGTGGATCCAAAAATAATATCATCAATATAAATTTGAACAATTAGGATATCACTATCAACATGCTTTGTAAACAAAGTGGTGTCAACTTTACCTTAACAAAATCATTTAAAATTAGAAAAGTTGAAAGCCTTTCAAACCAAGCTTTGGAGCTTGTTTTAAATCATATAAAGCTTTATCAAGTTTGAAAATAAAATTCAGATGTGTAGAATCAACAAACCCGAGAGATTGTTCAACATACACTTCCTCTTCTATAAAACCAAGTGAAAATGTACTTTTGACATTCATTTGAAAAGTTTGAAATTTTTAAAAGAAGCAAAGACAAGTGTCATCCGTATGGCTTCAAGTCGTGCTACGGGTGCAAAGGTTTCCTCAAAATTGATACCTTCAATTTGGGTGTAACCTTAGGCCACTAACCTAACTTTATTTCTAATAACATTACCCGATTCATCCAACTTATTCCTAAAATTCATTTAGTACCAATAGTTGGTCTATTATGGGGTCTAGGAATAAGATGCGAAACTTGGTTGCGTTCAAATTGATTGAGCTCTTCTTACATTGCAAGCAACCAATATGAATCGACCTCGGCTTCGATGATGTTTTTGCCTCAATATGTGAAATAAAATCAAAATGGTCACATAAATCATGGAGTTTAGATCGAGTAGTTACCCTCTTGGATACATCACCTATGATGAGATCCTTGGGATGATTTGAAGCAAATCTCTAATCTTTCGGAAATGGTTGTGTTGGCTCCACTTCAGCCTCTTGAACTTCACCTTGTTCATCAATCTTTGAATTTTTCTTCTTCTATAGGTGAGTCCTTTAAGGTTATCCTCTCTATGTCTTCATCTAAGGAATCAATTTCTACAACATTATTCACAAAAGCATTAGATTCCTCAAATTTGACATGTATAAATTCTTCAATAGTCAAAGTAGATCCATTGAAGACTCTATAAGCCTTACTAGTATTTGAATACCCAACAAATATGACTTCATAAGATTTGGCATCAAATTTTTCTAAATTATCTTTAGTATTTAAAACAAAGCATTTACAGCCAAAAATTTTAAAATAAAAAACATTAGATTTTCTCAAATAGTAAATTTCAAATGAAGTTTTAGAAGTATTTTTACAAAAATAAATTCTATTTGAGATATAACATGATGTGTTTACAGCCTCGACCCATAAATATTGAGAAAGTCAGTATTCATTTATCATTGTTCTAACCATTTCTTGAAGAGTACGATTCTTCCTTCAACGACTCCATTTTGTTGTGAAGTTTTAAGACATGATAGTTCATGTTTGATTCTATTTTCTTCACAATAAGTGATAAAGGAATGATTAATGAATTTACCACCTCATCACTTCTTATGCGTGAGATTGAAAAATCTTTTTCTTTTTCAATTCTTTTTCTAAACACTTGAAAATGTGAAAAAGCTTAATTTTTGTGTTCTAAAAAGAACCCAAGTAAAATGAGAAAAATCGTCAACAAAAAAAATAACAAAATGATTTCTACTTAGACTTTTGGTTTTAGTTGAACCAAAAAAATCCATGTGAATTAACTCTAAGGGTCTTGATGTCATGATATCCTTGATAGTTTTGAAAGAGAACTTGGTTTGTTTTTCAAGTTGGCACGCATCGCAAATGCGGTCATTTTTAAATTTCAAATAAGCAATACCTTTCACCACTTCCTTATTGTTAATTCTAGATAGATGATCAAATGAAACATGACCTAGTCTCCTATGTCATAACCAAGAATCTTCATTAAAAAAACAGGTAGCATTGTAATGTAAATTAGACATATCAATCATGTACACATTATTTTACGAAAACCAGAAAGCACACATGCATTGGTTTGTCTATCTAAAACATTACAAGATAAGTCATCAAAAACTACTTTAAAACCTCAATCACAAAGTTGACTATTCAAGAGGTTATGCTTGAGCCCATCAACTAAAACAACATTTTCAATTAAAGGAGATGATCTAATTTTAATATTACCTATACCGATTATTTTTTTTTTGGAATCATCTCCGAAGGTGATGGTGCCACCTTCATGGTACCTTGATAGGGTTGCAAAATTGTTGATATCCCAAGTTATATGCCTTGAGTAACCGCTACCAAGATACCACCGCTCCCCTACGTCATAGAGCCTTGGTGTGTACCTATATCAAGTAACGAATTGATTGATTTTGGTACCCAAATTTTCTTGGGTCCTATAGTGTTAACTTTTCGAACCCAAATGTGATCATTAGAAGATTTATTCTATCAAAATAAAATTTAGCTAAGTGACCCTTTCGGCCACAATAAGTGCATGAATAAACTCTACCATATATAAAAACATGATGAGAGTGTGGGGTATGAGCATGCTTGGTGTGTGTAGTATGTCTAGCATGATTTGTATGTATATATTGTAATTTAAGAGTGTGGGTATGTGTAGTTTGATGAGCATGTGTAGTATGAACATGTTTCTTTGGAGTATGTTTTTTCGGAAATATTGTTTCCAACCTAGCTTTATCAAACTCACATTTCTTTAACACATTTCCTAATGAGCTAATTCTATCTTTCAAAAAAAATCTCATTTTTATCAATTGATGAAATTTTGTTTTACATGAAATTTAAATGCATTAAAATCTTTTTGTGTGGATGTGAGTGTGAAAGATAAATCATTTTTCTTTAGAAAGTGTGATAATTTTATTTGAAGAGTTTCATTTTTCTTTTATATTTTTAAATACTTCTTTTTAAGAAAATCATAATTGTTAGACAACTCTTCAAAATCTCACCCAATTCATCCATTGTTAATTCACAATCATCAAGTGAGGGTCCGGATGTTACCTTAGGTGTGTTATCATTAACCATGAAACACTCATGTGCCGTATCCACTTCTTCATCGGTTTCACTCTCCGAATCCCAAGTAGCTTTGAGAGCCTTCTTTTTGTAGGGCTTTTTGGAGGTTGAAGGTTTGCTTGTGGTCTCCAGATAATCCGCAACCATGTGGCCCGGCTTCCGGCAATTAAAGCATATGATCTTCTTATCTTCTTTTTCTCGCCATCTTCTTCTATTGTTAAACTTGGCCTTGTTGTACATCCTCCTTACATTTTTCATTAGGAGGGAGAATTCTTCATCATCCTCTTCTTCATCATCATCGTCGGAGATAGTGGGAGTGAATTTGAAAGCGATTATCTTCTTCTTTTGTGGTGCCATCTCTTCCTTGCCTTCCTCTCCATTTCATGGGTCTTAATGTTTCCTATAAGACCGATGAGCTCCATCTCTTCATTGTTGTTTAGCTCATCAATGTAGTAGCCTTGACTTCCCATGAGGGTGGAAGTGCACGAATGACCTTCCTTACTTTTTGATCATTGTCAATGACATCACTTAAAGAAGTCTGACCATTAGTTATTTTAGTAAATCTTGTTAGCATGTCATCAATGGTGTCATTATCATGCATGGTGAAATTTTCATATTGGGAACGCAAGAGATCAATTTTTGCTCTCTTAACTTGTAACGTTCCCTCGTGTATGACTACTAGGTGTGTCCAAATCTCATAGACAGATTTGCAATGGATGACTCTAGCAATATCTTCATCGTTCAAAGCTTGAAGTAAGGCATAGTGTGCCTTAGCATTTGCATCAAACTCCTTAGTGACAATGTTGGACTAAGTATCCTCATCACCAATGGGTACACTAAAGGTTTAGTCACCGCTTTTGCAACCCGGCTTTCAAAGGATTATAAAAATACGGTCATCTTAACCTTCCATATAGGAAAGTTAAGGTTATCAAACTTGGGAAGGGTCTTAATACCTTCGGCCATTTTTACTATAGTGGAAAATGAAATTGTGAATGAAGTGATTAGCAAATAGGACCTCTCTAAGGTGGTTAAACCAAAATCTAGCGACCAAGGCTCTGATACCAATTGAAATACACCTAGAGGGGGGTGAATAGGTGTTTTCTAATCAAATGCAATTTTAAACTGCTTATGATGAATTATGCAAACGGTCACTCAAAACTGAAATAACACCTAGAGGGGGGTGAATAGGTGTTGGCTAATCTAATGGTCACTTAATGCCGAATGATGCAAATAATGTGGAAGCTATGACAAATATGACCAAATAAAACTTCTTTTAATTAAACACTTATGTATAACACAAGAGTGTTGCCGAATTCCCTTTGCAGGGCTCTGGACAAGCTCCTCTAGATTCCCCTTGAATGGGTTGAGGTGCCGCGTTGGCTCTCTTGGTTGAATACTAGTGTTAACAACAATCCCAAGCAAGTATAGCAATTATGAGCACAAGGGAGTATATCAAGCATGTAAATAATAAAGACAATTATTGAATGCAAGATATAAAAGAGACAAAGAGAGAGAGAGAGAGAGAGATAGAGTAAGTAATCGCAAACACAAAGGGTTTGTTTTAAGGTTCGAGCACACTTGCTCTACATCCCCGCCTTCGACACACGAAGGGTTTCCACTATGCAAGATCCCAATGGATCTCTCCTCGGTGCCGCAACACCTACAATCCCTCGGACTCCCAAGTCCCGTACACACGCAAGCTTCACAAGCTCGCCGAGGCCGCACCTCAAACCAAAGAGTTCACAACCGAACTCCAACCACCAACGAGCACACTTGCCCGTCTCCTCAAAGAACAAAGAAAGATCTTTGGTGATCACAACACTTTGATCACCTTACAAAAACTCTCACTACAACACACCTATAGGATAATATAGCAATGAATAGCTCAAGTGTGGTGTGAGAAAGCAAGGAAAAGAACTATGGTGAAAAACACAAAGAATCACTTTTACACTCTTAATAAAATCTTCCCTTTTGATTGGAAGTATTTGCACTTAAATCTTGTGGAGAAAACTCTCTGAAAAGACTAGGAAAAACTGGCTCTAAGAGTCTCTAAAATCTTGGCTCCAAACAATGACAAAAACCCCAATTTATAGGCTGCCAGAAAACTAGCCGTTGGAGTCTGTCAGAGCTGCCGGTCGACCGGCCGGTCGACTGGCCAACGGTCATTTTCCCGACCGTTGAAGCCTCCGGTCGACCGCCCGGTCGACCCAGAAATCCAGAGAGCAGAACTCTCTGCAGCGGTCGACCGTACGGTCGACCGGACCACTGTGCTGACAACGTGCACAGGGCTGTGCACGTCGGTCGACTCGGACGGTCGACCCAACCATGTTGCGGTCGACCGCCCCGGTCGACCGGTTTGGCCTGTCAGTCAGTCCTCAGACTGCACAGTTAGGGATTTGGAAAAAGGTCTTTTAACTTAATAAAAATCTCATAAATTCTCAGTAAATCTAAAAAATAGTTTCAATCAAAATAAAAACTGTTTTCTAAAAACATGTTTTTCTAAAACTTATTTTTCCATAGCTTCACAAAATACAAAAACAAGATATTTTGAACTTATTAAAGCATAGTGTGTATGGATAAGATCCACTACACAATCATAATGAAATATCTATGTTTTTTATCATAAAGCTCTGAACTTGATTTTGTTGAAAGATATGTATGATAGAAATACCAAAAACCAAAGTATATATATTTTGTCACAAAGAAAAATCTTTTTCTAAATAAAAATTCTTTTCTAAACATACAAATAAAAATTCTTTTATGAAAGCAATTCTATCAAGAGTGTGTGTGTGATATAGACTTGAGCAATCCACCAACTATCTATCCTTTACATTTTAACTAAAACAAAACAAATCTTATACCTAGACACAAGTCTTCATCTTCTTGAAGTCTTCACTTGAAGGCTTCTCATCTTCTTGACTTGGTCCAAATGCAATCCACCGAGCTCATCTCTAGATGTGTTCTTGATGCATAGGCTCGTGAATCAACCGGTGCTAGCTTCCAACTTGTCTTTAAATCCTTTGTTGAAGCTCCACACCTACTAAGATCTTGATAATGAATCTGTCACTAATTAAACACAAGATCATTAGTAATCATAACTTCATGAGTTGATCATCATCAAAACTAGAGTGATAGGCCTTTGGCCAACAAAAATAAAATTGAAGCCGAATTTCCCGTGAAGGACTCTAGAACTTCTCCTCTTAGATTCCTCTAGATAATGAGTTGAGGTGCTCAATTGCCTCCTTGTTGAGATGAGTATAGAACGATAATAAAAATAATGGAATGAAAGTAATTATAAAATGCAAGATACTACTAACAAGTATGAATAATGAAAAGCAATAGAGAGCAAGATACAAGCAATCGCAAACACAAAGGAATTGTTCCGAGGTTCGAGCCACCGCTTTACGTCCCTGCCTTCACCACTATGAAAGATTTCACTATCCTCTAAGGAATCTTTCACAAAGGAATCTTACACAAAAGAATTATAATTTGGTCTACACAAGACCAGAGTACACAACTCCACAACCCAACCCTCTACACAAGAGGTCGCACAAAGCTAATTGAGATTACAAAACTCTTGGTGATCCAACAAGATCACAAACACTCTCTCTTACAACTTTGAATAGAGTAGAATGTGAAGTGTATCTCAAGAAGTTAAGTAAGAGATGAAATTCAGTTAGAAGGAATAGAAGAGCTTTAAAACCAACTGAAAATAGTTTTAAAAAGAAAGAACTTGAAGATTGTAAGTTAGAAAAACTTTTCTCTTTTGAAATAAACTTGAAAACTTGTAAACTGTGTTATCTTCTTATACGAAAACCAAAACAATGACCTATATATATAAGCCATAGATAAATATCATTTGTTTATCATACCAGGTCATTTGGAGTGTGTTTAGACACTTGAAAACCAAAAATGCCTGTTGGGATCCACTAAAGACAAAACAGACCCAAAAATTAGCCGTTATGGACAACTGGCAAGCTGTCGGGTCGACCGCCATCCAGAAAAGAGCCGTGGCTCCGACCGACTGGCCCGGTCGACCGCCCTTCAGTTCAAAGGGAAAAAAACAAAAGGTCGGTCGACCGCATGGTCGACCGGCCCAACCCGAGAGCAAAGGGCTTTTAGTCGGTCGATCGCAGGGGAGCAGTCGACCGGTTGGTCGACCGACAACATGCACAAACATGAACGACCCTTGGCCAAAGGCCCGATCGACCGTTTTGGCCTGAAATAGGCACTGGTCGACCGTTCGGTCGACCAACTTGGCCTAAAATAGTTTCCTAGATAGTTTTTGAGTTTCAAATATTTTTAAAAATTTTTGTATTAGTTTATAAGTAATATAGCAATGCATTGGTAATGAAGTACATGTTCTAAACTTGATATAAAATTTTGAAAAATTATGAGACATTTATTAAAACTAAACATGCAAAACACCAATACTATCAAAACTTGTATTTTTCGAAATCGTGTATTTTGTGTGTGTAACTCCTTGAGCATCACAACTATATTCTACACTTTAACAAACTAATATCCTACAAGGCTCTAGGTGACTATAAGATCTTCAAGCGGGCTCTCCTTTAGTGACATCGAGTGCATTGAGCTTCAATCCCGTACTTGAATATCCTTAAGTCTTCAACACCTTCCTTTAGAAAGAAAACTCCTTGAATCCATTAGAATCCTGAAATATACTTAAACACTTGAACTTAATTAGTACTAAATAACCACATATATTTTGTTATCATCAAACCATAAAAACCGGGTGATTGTAACCTTGGGCCAACATAATCTGCATCAATATAGCCTTATATTACCCTAGGCTTTCTCATTTTCAATCTCTGAAACACCAAGCCTAGTCTCGTAGTCCCTCACAGATATCGTAGCATCATCACTTCACTACTTCACAATGTTGCTTTCTTAGATTTGAAATGAACCGACTTACTGTACTAACTGCATAGGCTAAGTCATGCCTAATGCAGACTGTAACATATATGAGTGACCCCACCGTACTAGCATATGGTACTCGAGATATCTCTTCCTCCTTTTTCGGTGATTGTGGACAATGCTTGGAGGATAATTTAAAGTGAGCTGCCAAAAGAGTGGTGACTAGTCTTCTTTCTGCCATGTTGAACTCTCAAACACCTTGAGAACATAGTTCTCCTGGGATAGCCAAAGTCTGCCTGAGCCTCTATCTCGAGCGAACTTCATATCGAAGGATAACTATGAGAGTTAGTCAATTCAGATAAAATCTCTATTTGGTTCTCAAGAGTTGTGATAGCTAATCATTGATGGGTTCAAGGAACCCACACCGGACGAAGAGAAGAAGGCTCTTAGAGAGTAAATAAAGAAGAATAGCAAGGTTATTTTTTACTTTATCAAGGGTTGGACGAGTCTACCTTTGAGAGAGTTGTCGAAGCAATAATAAGCAAGGAAGCATAAGAAATCCTTACTACCATTTACAAAGGAGTCGAGCGGGTGAAGCGAATTCGCCTCCAAACTTTGAGGGGCGATATTGAAGCTGCTCAAATGAAAGATGAAGAAAAACTCTGATTATTATTCATGATTATTTCTAATTATGAATAAAATGAGGAGAAATAGAGAGAAGATGGAGGACATCCGAGTGATAGAGAAATTGCTCCGGTCCCTCACATCACAGTTCGAGCACATCGTGGCAGTAATTGAGGAGTCAAAATTTGAAAGAGATCTCAATAGAGGAGCTTTTGGGATCTCTCCAAGTTCATGAGCAACGCATGCAAAAGAAGACTAGTTCCATAATACTGGAACAAGCATTAGAGTCAAAGCTATCTCTAAATGATCGAGGCTCACATAGTAGAGGTCGAGGTCGTGATAGAAGTAGGGGATGTGGTCCCAACAATGAACCACTCAAATCAAGTGGAGGTCTAAAGCTTTAGAGGTCGAGACGAAGCAATCAGGGAAGATTCACATCTGGACGTGAAAACAGAAAGAACGTCCAATGCTACAACTGTCAAAAATTTGGACATTATGCTTCGGGTTACTGGCACAGAACTGAAGATCTTACCAATCTCGCCGAAGAAACAAATGATGTGGTTAATAACTCTACTTTTCTTCTTACTCATGATGATTTAAGTGTTCAGAATGATGTTTGGTACCTTGACTCGGGTGCTAGAAACCACATATGCGGGAAGAAAGAACTTTTCATAAAACTCGCAAAAGGAGTTCATGGAAGTGTGAGCTTGGGAGATTCTTCAAAATGTCCGTTGAAGACAGAGGGAAAAATCTGTTAGCTCAAAGGCCCATCACTCTAATTTTGATGATGACTAACTCATGTAGTTATAGCACTAGTGATCTTGTTGTGTTTAAATTTTAGATATTGATTAAGATCTTAATTTATGTTTAGCTTCACTAAAAAACTCAAAGTCAAGTTTGAAGCTAATACATGGTGATTCAAGAGCTCAAGCTTATAGACCATGTCAAGTACTCAAGATGAAGTCTAGCTCAGAGAATCAAGTTTGAATCAAGAAAAGAAGATCTACAAGAAGACTTGAATTTAAAGTTTGTGAGTTTAGATCTCTTGTAAAGAATAAATTAGCTTTGATTGTTCAAGCTTACTCATACACACACACACACAAAAGTTTGGCTTCGGTAACCGTTTTATGTTTTGTGTTTTGGTCTATAAAACGTATTTCATCAAAAATAAGTTCATATCATTTTGATTGTGTATCCATATACTATTGAGCTTCAAATATGTTTGAACAACTTGTTTTTGTATTTGTGAAAGTTTTGAAAAATTAGTTTTCATTTAAAAGTTTAGTATTTTGAAAATATATTTTTATTTCAAGAAATGTATTTCAATTCATCAAAAACAAGTCTATATTATTTTATATGTGTATTGGATTCTATCAATACACATTGAGCTTAAATTGAGTTTTAGTAACTTTTTTTTGTATTTGTTTCGAAAAATCGGATTTTATTTAAAAGTTAATTTTTTAAAAACTATGATTTTTTTGTTTTAAGAATGAATTTCTATACCTCAAAAATAATATCATATGTTTATAATATGTTGTGATTTTTATCACACATATTTGTGCTCTATTGTATTTATATGAACTTATTTTGTGAAATTTATTGGAATTTATTTGGGTTTAAATAGATGTTTAAAATCTCATCATATTGTTTTGGGTTGAAGCCGCGACCGCACGGTCGACCGACGACAGAGCTCATTTGTTCTGCGGTCGACCGACATACATAGACATGCACAAGCCTAAGGAACTGAGCTCGATCGACCAAACGGTCGACTATAGCAGAGTTTGGCCGACCGACTGACCGATTGAAACTGTAGAAAGTTTCGTCGACCAACTGAAACTCCGGAGCTCTCAGGTTTCTCTCGGTCGACCGGAAAACCCCAATGGCTAAAAATATAGCCATTGGGCGGTCAAGCAGCCGGTCGACCGCAAGGTCAATCTGGCCTGGATTTGAGCCAAACGACTAGTTTGAATTTGGCCCATATATAGTGGTTTCTTTGGATTTTTTCCTAAGATTTTTAAGAGCTAATTTCTCACCTTCAGCAGAGTTTTTCAACAAAATTTTAAAGAGTTTTTGTAACACCCCGTTCCCAGAATACGTACTTAGTTGCGTATTCAGATTTTTCGATCATATTTTTGATTTACTTCCTGTATTTGTTTTGTATTATGAATTATTTATATGATCGTTTTGTCTTGGATCCGGATTCACGGACTCGGAGTCAGCCCTAGTCTGAACCGAGGACCTGATCCTAGGGTATTACTCGATTTGGTCTTTCTGGTATTTAGATTTGACCAATTTAGTTTTAAACATCATTTTCCAATATTTTACATTTTCTATGATTTTCTGAATTTTCCTGAAATAAATTGAAAATCTTCAAAACCGGGTCCCGATATCGCTGACCGATTCCCGGATTTTTAATTTACAAACGGAGTGGAATTACTAGAAACAGCTTTCACATTACTTCTTAAAATCATATTTTCTTCCTTAATACATTTTCTGAGATTTTTCAGAATTTATCAAAATCCGGCCGACCCGGTGTAGACCGGTATCGGCGGCTGACTTCCGGATTTTTAATTTGAAAACAGGATTTTATTTCTGAAAACCGATTTCGTATTATTCCTCAGGATGACATTTTCTACCTCTGGGGATTTTTCCAGAACAGTCGATATTTCCCGACCTTATTATAATATTATTATTTTTTCAAATCTTTTCTTCCTTTCTTTCTTTCCTTTTCTTTTCCCTCCACCGACCTCACCAATACCACCTCACCCCCTTCATTAAAACCCTCTCCCATCCATCAATCCCTATCAATCTCTCTCTCCCTTTTTCTTTTTCTTTTTCTTTTCTTTTTCTTTCTTTTCTTCTTCTCTTCTCCTCATTTCTTTTCTTCTTCTTCTTCTCCAAGAGATGGCCGACGCCCAAGCAAGACCACCGCCGGCGCTCCGGCCATGACTCCGGCGAGGGCCCCATCCCAACTCCGGCCATCTTCTTTCCTCTCCCCCATCTCCAACAAAACCACCATTAACATCTCCTTCCTCCTCAAAACCACCACCAACTCCACCTCCTTCTTCTTCACCATCTTCTTCCAATTAACCACCACCACCATCTTCTCCACTCCAACTCCAACCCCATAACACCCAACTCCTCCTCCTCCTCCCATCTCCTTCAATTCCTTCACCACCACCTAAAATCTCCACCAAAATCACCATCTCCTCCACCACCACAAAGCTTCTCCACCTCCAATCTCAAACCCCCTCCCTTTTCCTCTCTTTTTGGGGTGGCCGGCGCCACCCGGGGATGGACGCCGCCGGCGGCAGTGAGCGGCCAGGGGCCCCCCTGGGCCCCCTGTGCGTGGCTGAGGGGGGAGGCAACAGCCCCCCCTCTTTCTTTTCTCCCTCTCTCTCTCTCACTTCTCTCTCTCCCCCTTGTTCCTCTCTCTCCCCCCTTCTTCGATGGAGCGCCGCCGGCGGCCTAGATCGCCGCCGGGGGGGTCCCTGGTCAGCAGAGGGCCGGCCAGGTCTTCCAGGGCCCACGGGGAGCCGTGGGCCCTCCTTGCGTGGGGGGCTGCGTGAGCAGCCCCTGCTCTCTCTCTTCTCTCTCCTCTCTCTCTCTCTCCTGTCCTCTCTCTCTCACCTGTCCTCTTACTCTCTCTCTCTCTCCAGATTATTCTCTCTCTCCTGAACTCTCTCTCCTCTCCCCAATCTCTTTCTCTCTAGATCTCCCTCCTTCTCTCTGTAATTGCTGACGCGGATCTCATCCCCGTGTCCAGGCAATCCTTTAACGCGAATCTTCGCGTTTTTGACATCTGTTTAACGCGGCCTTCGCGTTCTGGTATCGACGCAATGCGGAGTCCAGGCCCGCGTCTGTGTCCCCTCGTGTCAACACGACGCGGAGCTAATGCCCGCGTCTGTGTTTTTCTCGTGCTAACGCGACGCAGAACCCACGTCCGCGTCCGCATTCTTCTCGTGTCCTGACTTGAACGCGGGTGTCGAACCCCGCGTTTGTGGCATCTTCGCGACGCGACTCCCGCGTCTCACTTTCAAAAACCCGCGTCTCCCTGTGCACTCTCTCTTTCCATATACTTCTCTCTAAGCTTTCTCTTTCTCTTTCTAATTCTTTCCCTCTCCTCTTCACTTTCTCTCTCTAAAAATATTTATATATTATTATATTTTATGGCGCGTGTGCGAGTTCCATGGATTTCAGAGTTTTCGGCTCTTCCGGAGATTTAGGCGAGTGTCCTCGCCTCAATTTGGGTTTCCCCGCTTTGTCGGGTCGACATGTATTTTATTCCATGTTTAAATGTATTTTGTATTGGGCTGGGTCCCTGTATTTGTGTATGGCCGAGTGCCAATGACTGGACATGTATTGCTCTGTGACGAATGCTTGTATTAGGGTAGTTTAATTCTTGTAGATATACCATGCCTGTGATGTATTCCACTGCTTCATACCATGCGTGGCCGATCCTTCGTGGTCGTTGGACTCTAGGTTTCTGCCCACTCCTGGGATGGCTAGTAGCCACCGAGAGTGCGCTTAAACCCCGAGCGTACTTGGCCCCTAGGCCCTTCACCTCCGGTCTCTCACTATCTCGAAAGAGAGGTGAGTTGAGAACGTCAGGTTTCTCAGCCTTCGGTCTCTCACTATCTCGAAAGAGGGGTAGTTGAGACCGTCAGGTTTCTCAGCCTCCGGTCTCTCACTATCTCGAAAGGGAGGTGAGTTGAGACCGTCAGGTTTCTCAGCTCCGTCTGGTGAGCATACTTAGTGCTCAGCGCTTTATTCACTAAATTCGTCTAGGCGAGATACTGCCAGATTTTCTACTCGTATTTTAAACCGAGTTGTCCTGGTAACCTCGTCAAGCGCATTAGTGTCTAAACTCTGTTCGCTGTCTGTGCCTCCAGCTTGTTCAGCTCCGCTTGGTTGTGCTCAGCTATTACTCTATCATCATGCCATGTACTTACCTGATATGTTAACACTTGCCATGCCATTACTTCATACCTGTCATTTACATGCTATTATTTAACACCTGATTGTTATCACCTGACACCTGACATGCTACTACTTAACATTTGCTCTCTGTTATGACATGACTTATCACTTGCCTCCTATCATATTAATACTTGACCGTGATTATCACATTTACGGGAATCCTGACCTGTTATCCTGTATTATATACAGTGACCTGTATTCCTGTTATACATGTACTCCTGTACACCTGAATTCCTGATCATGTCCTGTTCTTGTTATTTCCCGTAAATTGATAATTGCATAACAAACTCTAATAAGACAACTTGCACCCGGTTTGGGGGAAACTGATGAGCCCTAATTAATCATGTTTATGGTGGCCTTATCGAGCTGCGCGTGGCCACATACTTGAGGGATCACCTGGCGGCCACCAGGGATTCCGTGGGGTGTGCTGGCACCCCTACTCCTGTTCATTCCTGCCGGGTATGCACACGCCCTAGGCCTATTTCTATGGGATCTGCGATACTCTATTCCTGTTTGGGCGTAAATAAGTCCCGGTACCTAGCGGTACGTTCCGGCTCAGCACGGATACTCCTGGACGTTGTCCCGGGCATGTACGGGGCCCATCCGAAACATGATTCATCGAACTTTATCAGTTTCAAATAACTTGCTTTATAAGTTGTAAGTGGAGGTATGTTGGAATGTATAATGCACCATTTGCTTCCGTACTCTGATTCTTGCCTGTACTGATGCTTAGCGTATATACGTGAGGGTATTTCTGACCTGCGTATATACGTTGCATTAACGTCTCCGTCCCTGCAAGATCGGGGCGTTACAGGGTGGTATCAGAGCCTAGGCTCTACATCCTCAGTACGTCCAGACGGCAAATTAATGGTAAAGAAATTTGCAACTGGAATGCATGAGTCCTGATTATACACTCCAACTACAAATGTAGAGTTATCTATTTTTCTTGATCATTCTTCCTTTGATTCCTAATCTCTTCCATCTTTCCCCTGTTTTGGTTTTTCGAAGCCTTTATACCAACTTAAGATATGGATATACTAGAGGGGTAGTGGCTGGTTCTGAATGAAGCGATTATATGATCTCTTTGGCCAACTCTATGAAGCTCGGGTATTCTCAGATTGATCCTGATCGGGTTATCTTTTAGAAGTCAGTAGTCAGAATTCTCTATGGATATTCTACATTCTTGGTTATATCTTTCAGAGTGATCGATGCCTGGTCTTCGGAATTCTTGACTATCGGTCTTCTTTATTTATGCTCAGTGTTATCAGGGTTTTCTTTATCTTCAGTATTCTGGCTCATTCTTGGAGCGACATTAAGTATGCAGTACAGCGGGAATTCTATTGCAAAGCTGTGTTATCAGTCAGTATTATTCGGCATTGTTCAAAGATTTATACAGCCGGAAGTGCAGAGGATGTCTATATTCTGATTATTGTTCAGTCAACTTGAGAGCCCTACCTATAGTACTTCATATCTTAATTGGTATAATTCCCGTCCTTATCCTCTTTGTGTTCAATTTACCCCTTATCGAAATTGCGAGGACGCAATTTTTGTAAGGTGGATGGATTGTAACACCCCGTTCCCAGAATACGTACTTAGTTGCGTATTCAGATTTTTCGATCATATTTTTCGATTTACTTCCTGTATTTGTTTTGTATTATGAATTATTTATATGATCGTTTTGTCTTGGATCCAGATTTACGGACTCGGAGTCAGCCCTAGTCTGAACCGAGGACCCGATCCTAGGGTATTACTCGATTTGCTCTTTCTGGTATTTAGATTTGACCAATTTTAGTTTTAAACATCATTTTTCAATATTTTAGATTTTTATAATTTTCTGGAATTTTTCTGAAATAAATTGAAAATCTTCAAAACCGGGGTCGACCGATATCGCTGACCGATTCCTAGATTTTTAATTTATAAACGGAGTGGAATTACTAGAAACAGCTTTTACATTACTTCTTAAAACCATATTTTCTTCCTTAATACATTTTCTGAGATTTTTCAGAATTTATCAAAATCCGGCCGACCGGTGTAGACCAGTATCGGCGGCTGACTTCCGGATTTTTAATTTGAAAACGGGATTTTATTTCTGAAAACTGATTTCGTATTATTCCTCAGGATGACATTTTCTACCTCTGAGGATTTTTGGGAATTTTTCCAGAACAGTCGATATTTCCTGACCTTATTATAATATTATTATTTTTTCAAATCTTTTCTTTCCTTTCTTTCTTTCCTTTTCTTTTCCCTCCACCGACCTCACCAATGCCACCTCACCCCCTTCATTAAAACCCTCTCCCATCCATCAATCCCTATCAATCTCTTTCTCCCTTTTCTTTTCTTTTTCTTTTCTTTTTCTTTCTTTTCTTCTTCTCTTCTCCTCATTTTTCTTCTTCTTCTTCTCCAAGAGATGGCCGACGCCCAAGCAAGTCCACCGCCGGCGCTCCGGCCATGACTCCGGCGAGGGCCCCATCCCAACTCCGGCCATCTTCTTTCCTCTCCCCCATCTCCAACAAAACCACCATTAACATCTCCTTCCTCCTCAAAACCACCACCAACTCCACCTTCTTCTTCTTTACCATCTTCTTCCAATTAACCACCACCACCACCATCTTCTCCACTCCAACTCCACCCCCATAACACCCAACTCCTCCTCCTCCTCCCATCTCCTTCAATTCCTCCACCACCACCTAAAATCTCCACCAAAATCACCATCTCCTCCACCACCACAAAGCTTCTCCCCCTCCAATCTCAAACCCCCTCTCTTTTCTCTCTTTTTGGGGTGGCCGGTGCCACCCCGGGGATGGACGCCGGCGGCGGCGTGCCGGCGGCCGTGAGCGGCCAGGGGGCCCCCCTGGGCCCCTGTGCGTGGCTAAGGGGGGAGGCAACAGCCCCCCCTCTTTCTTTTCTCCCTCTCTCTCTCTCTCACTTCTCTCTCTCCCCTTGTTCCTCTCTCTCCTCCCTTCTTCGATGGAGCGCCGCCGGCGGCCTAGATCGCCGCCGGCCGGGTCCCTGGCCGGCAGAGGGCCGACCAGGTCCTCCAGGGCCCACGGGGAGCCGTGGGCCCTCCTTGCGTGGGGGGGCTGCGTAAGCAGCCCCTGCTCTCTCTTCTCTCTCCTCTCTCTCTCTCTCTCCTGTCCTCTCTCTCTCTCACCTGTCCTCTTACTCTCTCTCTCTCCAGATTATCTCTCTCTCTCTCTCTCTCCTGAATTCTCTCTCCTCTCCCTAATCTCTTTCTCTCTAGATCTCCCTCCTTCTCTCTGTAATTGCTGACGCGGATCTCACCCCCGCGTCCAGGCAATCCCTTAACGCGAATCTTCGCGTTCTTGACATCTGTTTAACGCGGCCTTCGCGTTCTGGTATCGACGCAACGCGGAGTTCAGGCCCGCGTCTGTGTCTCCCTCGTGTCAACACGACGCGGAGCTAATGCCCGCGTCTGTGTTCTTCTCGTGCTAACGCGACGCGGAACCCACGTCCGCGTCCGCGTTCTTCTCGTGTCCTGACTTGAACGCGGGTGTCGAACCCCGCGTTTGTGGCATCTTCGCGACGCGACTCCCGCGTCTGCGACCCCCGCGTCTCACTTTCAAAAACCCGCGTCTCCCTGTGCACTCTCTCTTTCCATATACTTCTCTCTAAGATTTCTCTTTCTCTTTCTAATTCTTTCTCTCTCCACTTTACTTTCTCTCTCTAAAAATATTTATATATTATTATATTTTATGGCGCGTGTGTGAGTTCCATGGATTTCAGAGTTTTCGGCTCTTCCGGAGATTTAGGCGAGTGTCCTCGCCTCCATTTGGGTTCCCCGCTTTGTCGGGTCGACATGTATTTTATTCCATGTTTAAATATATTTTGTATTGGGCTGGGTCCCTGTATTTGTGTATGACCGAGTGTCAATGACTGGACATGTATTGCTCTGTGACGAATGCTTGTATTAGGGTAGTTTAATTCTTGTAGATATACCATGCCTGTGATGTATTCCACTGCTTCATACCATGCGTGGCCGATCCTTCGTGGTCGTT
Source organism: Agave tequilana (assembly GCA_038442645.1). NCBI lineage: Eukaryota > Viridiplantae > Streptophyta > Magnoliopsida > Asparagales > Asparagaceae > Agave > Agave tequilana. The sequence continues at coordinate 62,178 of JAVJIF010008874.1, read as the reverse complement.
GGACTCTGGGTTTCTGCCCACTTCTGGGATGGCTAGTAGCCACCGAGAGTGCGCTTAAACCCCGAACGTACTTGGCCCCCAGGCCCTTCAGCCTCCGGTCTCTCACTATCTCGAAAGAGAGGTGAGTTGAGACCGTCAGGTTTCTCAGCCTCCGGTCTCTCACTATCTCAAAAGAGGGGTGAGTTGAGACCGTCAGGTTTCTCAGCATCCGGTCTCTCACTATCTCGAAAGAGGGGTGAGTTGAGACCGTCAGGTTTCTCAGCCTCCGGTCTCTCACTATCTCGAAAGGGAGGTGAGTTGAGACCGTCAGGTTTCTCAGCTCCGTCTGGTGAGCATACTTAGCGCTCAGCGCTTTATTCACTAAATTCGTCTAGGCGAGATACTGCCGGATTTTCTACTCGTATTTTAAACCGAGTTGTCCCGGTAACCTCGTCAAGCGCATTAGTGTCTAAACTCTGTTCGCTGTCTGTGCCTCCAGCTTGTTCAGCTCCGCTTGGTTGTGCTCAGCTATTACTCTATCATCATGCCATGTACTTACCTGATATGTTAACACTTGCCATGCCATTACTCATACCTGTCATTTACATGCTATTATTTAACACCTGATGTGTTATCACCTGACACCTGACATGCTACTACTTAACATTTGCTCTCTGTTATGACATGACTTATCACTTGCCTCCTATCATATTAATACTTGACCATGATTATCACATTTACGGGAATCCTGACCTGTTATCCTGTATTATATACAGTGACCTGTACTCCTGTTATACATGTACTCCTGTACACCTGAATTCCTGATCATGTCCTGTTCTTGTTATTTCCCGTAAGTTGATAATTGCATAACAAACTCTAATAAGACAACTTGCACCCAGTTTGGGGGAAACTGATGGGCCCTGATTAATCATGTTTATGGTGGCCTTATCGAGCCGCGCGTGGCCACATACTTGAGGGATCACCTGGCGGCCACCAGGGATTCCGTGGGGTGTGCTGGCACCCCTACTCCTGTTTATTCCTGCCGGGTATGCACACGCCCTAGGCCTATTTCTATGGGATCTGTGATACTCTATTCCTGTTCGGGCGTAAATAAGTCCTGGTACCTAGCGGTACGTTCCGGCTCAGCACCAGATACTCCTGGACCGTTGTCCCGGGCATGTACGGGGCCCATCCGAAACAAGATTCATCGAACTTTATCAGTTTCCAAATAACTGGCTTTATAAGTTGTAAGTGGAGGTATGTTGGAATGTATAATGCACCATTTGCTTCCGTACTCTGATTCTTGCCTGTACTGATGCTTAGCGTATATACGTGAGGGTATTTCTGACCTGCGTATATACGTTGCAGTAACGTCTCCGTACCCGCAGGATCGGGGCGTTACAGTTTTAAAGCTAAAAATTCATATCTCTAATTGATTTTAAGGTTTTGGAAATTTTAAAAAAATAAATTTTGGAATGTTCAAGTTTCAAGCTTCAAATTTCTATATCATTAAAGAAGTTTTCCCAAGTGTTTTCTTTCGAGTTTTTATTTCTAAAACCTTTGTTTTCTCACAAGTTTGAACTATTCATTGTAAAATCCATCCTCTAAGATCTTATATTGTGAGAGGTGTTGTTTGTGATCTTTGTGATCACCAAGTGTTGTAACCATTCTCTTTTTTTTTTGTGCTTTGGATTGTACCTTCCCTCTTATGTAGATGTGATTGCTTTGTGTATAGGCTTTGTATCTTGTCTTTGTGCCTCCTCTTGTGTAAGGGATTAATTTTGTATCTTTTGTGGAGTTCCTTAGTCGAGATAGTAGAAATTCTTCACACGGTGAAGGCGGGGACGTAGAGCTTGGTGCTTGAACCTCGAAACATATTCTTGTGTTTGCGTTGTAGGATCTATAATTAAATCAACACAAACACTAGACAAGAAGGATTAATCGTTAAGCAAATAAATAACTTGCAATAAAGGAAATCAAATCTCAGAAAAGTTGACAAAACGCAAACAAAGAGATTTATCCTGGTTCGGTCCTTGTGACCTACATCCAGTCCCCAAGCCACCCGCTTGAGATTTTCTTTTAACCTTGATTTGCAACCCAAAATCAATACACCATGTACACCACTTGACAAATCCCCTTCGCCAAATGTGTACACCTTCTCTTCCACCAAGAGAACACCTTCTCTTCCACCAAGAGAATACCTTCACCTTGTACAACTGCCTCTACAACCAAGAAGCCACCCGTGTACAATGATCACTTTAAGAATTACAACTCTTTTATCCTATAAGCCTTGATACTGAATGTGTATGTGGACAAGGTCTAGTATAGGAAACAAGAACTTCAGAGAACTTCACAATGGAAATGTCTTTTGGTGAAGAACAGAAGTTTGGAAAAACAGTTTTCAGGTTTTCAGATTTTTGGCTTTGGAAAACTGAAAAAAACTCTTAGTAATTGGCCTTTGGTATAACTTCCCTATTTATAGCTAAAGACTAGGGTTAGTTAGGGAGTTATAGGAGCAATTCAAATGATAGGGACGTTTGAATTCGTTGCACAAAAGACCAGATAATGAAAACTGTCCAACAGTCAGAAACTGCCTATAGTCGACTTGCCCATGGAGTTAGTCGACTAGACTAGGCAAAAATCCTTCTATTAGTCGACTTGGTTTGGGTATTAGTCGACTCGGTCATGAAATGTTGGATTGACAGTTTCAGAATAACTGATTCAAGTCGACTGCAACTTTTTTATAGTCGACTGGACCAGCTATTAGTCGACTAGGGAAAGGGATTAGTCGACTACAAGATGTATTAGTCGACTATATTTGACTGTTAAGTCGACTAATACACAAACAGAGAGTTGGGTCTGATTTTGGACACTGACTAGTCGACTTGGGTTTTGGGTTAGTCGACTACAAATGGGATTAGTCGACTTGCAAGATCAATAAGTCGACTAATGAATCCTGAAATGAGTGTGTTTGTGTCAAGGCTTTTACATGCTATTTCATATTTACAAACCACACTCTATCAACTCTCCTTGATCATGTAGAACTCTTGATTCTTCATTTGTTTAGAGCTCCAAATGTCATGCATCGCAAACGTCTTCATCGAAACAGGTTCCAACATTCTCCCCCTTTTTGATGATGACGCTTTGTGTGCACAAGTCCTCCCCCTGCAGAAGATATGTTATATTTTCCTCCCCCTGCAGAAATTGGGTTATAACAAATAGAGAAATACTTTGTTCTCCCCCTGCAACAAATATATTAGTACATATATATAATTGTTCTTTATCAATTTTTATATGGTACCTGCAAGATAAACGTTAGATGGTACCAAACATAAAAGAACATATTTAACCTTTAGGAGTCCAAATCCATTTAGAATTTGGTTTCCACCTGTTAGTATACACATAGTTGCAAGAATCACATATATCATGAATGTATGATGCAATATATGTATTTTTATCATGAAAATTTAAGTTCTTAGGAATCCATATAAACTTATTTTTCTTAGGCTTTCTTTTTACAAAAGAACTATATGGATTACTATAACATGAAGATTTTGCAATAAATCCAATACCATGATTATCATGTGACAATTTCTGAAAAGATAATAAAGCATTCAAATTTTCTTTTTCTTTATTAAACTTAGTGACATTTTGCAAAAGATCTTCATATTTATTTTTGAAAACTAACATGTCTTTATCCAATATAGAAATCCTTTCATTCAAAGACTTAGTTTCCTTTTCAGAAAAATGTTCTCTTTTATAAATTTCTCATTTTCAATTTTCAAAGATGATATGACTTTTTCAAACTCATCTTGTTGTTGAGAATTTATAAATGAACATTGTAATGCATAACATGAATTTTCCTTTAAAAGTTTCTCATTTTCTTTTGACAAAACTTTGTTTTTCAGTTTTTCATTTTCAGATCAAGAAATAATTCATGGAATGCATCAGAGAGTTCAGAATATGATACCTCATCATCTTCAAGTGTCATGTAACATAGGTTGACACGTTCAGTGGATTCTTCTTCATCAGATGAAGATGAATCACTGTATTCTGATGATGCTTCGTAGTTCTTCTTCTTTCTGAACTTCTTACTCTTGTACTTATCTTTCTTCTTAAGCAAAGGACAATCCATCTTCATATGACCTGGTTTATCACAATTAAAGTATTTGAATTTACCTTGCTTTAGAAATTTCCTGAATTTCTTTGAGAGCATTGCCATCTCCTCTTCGTCATCATTGTCCGTGTCGGAAGATGCATGGAAGGCGAGTTCTTTCTTCTTTGAATGGTGTTGTCGTTCGTCCTTCTTCCTTTCTTCTAACTGCACTTCATATGCCATTAGATTACCGATTATGTTTTCTAATGTCATAGTTGAGAGATCATTCGCCTCTTCAATGGCGGTTGTCTTCTTCTCCCATCTGGTGTGAGTGCACGAAGGATCTTTCGAACTCTTTTAACTTGGGTGTAGTCCTTTCCAAGGGATGCTAATGTATTGGTGATGTCGGTGAATCTTGTAACCATCTCGGATATGGTTTCATTCTCCTCCATTTTGAATAACTCAAACCTGTAGACAAGAACAGATATTTTAGATTCCTTAACTTTATTAGTGCCTTCGTGTGTTACCTGAAGAGTATGCCATATTTGATGTGCAGAAGTTGCTGTTGAAACACGGTTGAACTCTTCTTTGGTTAGGGCACAGAATAGAGCATTCATCGCTTTGGCGTCAAGGTTCGCGTTCTTCTTTTGATCTTCACTCCAAGCGTTGTAGTTGGTTGTGGGCTTGGTGTACGATGCTTCTACGATGTTCCAAGGTCGTAGTTGAGTGACTGCAAGTATATCTTCATTCTACACTTCCAATAGTTATAGTTGGTTCCGTCAAATAGCGGTGGACGTTGTGTAGAATGTCCTTCTTTGAATTGGGATGATGAGAACTCCGTTGCCATCCTTGTTGTTGACTTGTACCCGCTCTGATACCAAATGTTGGTTCAGAGCGTGTACGCCGGTTCAGGGTATGCAGGGCTCTGATACCAAATGTAGGATCTATAATTAAATCAACACAAACACTAGACAAGAAGGATTAATCGTTAAACAAATAAATAACTTGCAATAAAGGAAATCAAATCTCAGAAAAGTTGACAAACGCAAACAAAGAGATTTATCCTGGTTCGGTCCTTGTGACCTACATCCAGTCCCCAAGCCACCCGCTTGAGATTTTCCTTTAACCTTGATTTTGCAACCCAAAATCAATACACCATGTACACCACTTGACAAATCCCCTTCGCCAAATGTGTACACCTTCTCTTCCACCAAGAGAACACCTTCTCTTCCACCAAGAGAATACCTTCACCTTGTACAACTGCCTCTACAACCAAGAAGCCACCCGTGTACAATGATCACTTTAAGAATTACAACTCTTTTATCCTATAAGCCTTGATACTGAATGTGTATGTGGACAAGGTCTAGTATAGGAAACAAGAACTTCAGAGAACTTCACAATGGAAATGTCTTTTGGTGAAGAACAGAAGTTTGGAAAAACAGTTTTCAGGTTTTCAGATTTTTGGCTTTGGAAAACTGATAAAAACTCTTAGTAATTGGCCTTTGGTATAACTTTCCTATTTATAGCTGAAGACTAGGGTTAGTTAGGGAGTTATAGGAGCAATTCAAATGATAGGGACGTTTGAATTTGTTGCACAAAAGACCAGATAATGAAAACTGTCCAACAGTCAGAAACTGCCTATAGTCGACTTGCCCATGGAGTTAGTCGACTAGACTAGGCAAAAATCCTTCTATTAGTCGACTTGGTTTGGGTATTAGTCGACTCGGTCATGAAACGTTGGATTTACAGTTTTAGAATAACTGATTCAAGTCAACTGCAACTTCTTTATAGTAGACTGGACCAGCTATTAGTCGACTAGGGAAAGGGATTAGTCGACTACAAGATGTATTAGTCGACTATATTTGACTGTTAAGTCGACTAATACACAAACAGAGAGTTGGGTCTGATTTTGGACACTGACTAGTCGACTTGGGTTTTGGGTTAGTCGACTACAAATGGGATTAGTCGACTTGCAAGATCAATAAGTCGACTAATGAACCCTGAAATGAGTGTGTTTGTGTCAAGGCTTTTACATGCTATTTCATATTTACAAACCACACTCTATCAACTCTCCTTGGCACATCTTGATCATGTAGAACTCTTGATTCTTCATTTGTTTAGAGATCCAAGTGTCATGCATCGCAAACGTCTTCATCGAAACAGGTTCCAACATGCGTTTGACTATCTCTCTCTAAACTTTACTCTCTTTATATCTCGCGTTTCTACTATTGTTCATTTATATATGTTTGATATTATGCTTACACTTGTATCATTTCAAGAGAGCTATTGGAGCACTTCAACTCTTAGTTCAGAGGAATCTTGAGGAGAAGTTCTACACCCCTTCACCGGGAATTCAGCTTCACTCTTTAAATATCTATTGTGTTAGTAAAAGTTTTAATTCTGTATATAATTGTCATTAGTTTAGCATTACACATATTCACCCCCTCCAGGTGTACTTTCAATTAGTATCAGAGCTCGTGCTCTTGATATTCGGTTTAATAACTTGGGAGTGATCCTATATTTTCTAATCACATATTTGCTTTTCACATTCATATTTGCTTCACACAGTCATGGATTATCTTTCTCCATCTATATTTGATGTTTTTAATATTGACATATAAAAATTTAAAATGAGTTCATAACTTAAAGCCTTACGATTACATATTTATCTTGGCACCACTAAAAAATCATATATTGAAAATGAAAAATATTTAGAGGGTAATGCACAAGCCATATTTGCACTAAAGCAGACACTTAGCAATATTCATTTTTCTATGGTTTCTCATTGTCTGCTTTTGTAATATGGAACACGTTGATCTCTCTTGAAGGACAAGATTCAAAAAATTTGGAGAGAGAATCTAGTGAAAATAATTCCGACCAAACTTGTTTCATAGTCTAAGGGAATGACTCCCTTGAGGTAAATTTAGAATCTAATCTTGATGATTGTGCGTGTACATCTAATGATAATATGTCTAGTAAGGAAACACACATGTTAAATGAAGAGCTTTTCATATTTGTGAAGATTTATTGAAAAAATATAAATTATTGAAAAAAAAGAGCTTAGAATTGAAGAAATAAAATGAATTTTTGTTTTCAAATCTCAATTTTATTTTGAAAGAGAAAGAAGAGATTTCAAATGAAAATGATTCTTTGAAAGCTCAATTTAATTTTTTTTTAAATGAAAATGAGATTTTGAAAAAAAAATAATTTGGTTTCTAAAGAAAAGGATGTTGCTTTAAAAGAGAACGATGTCTTATCTTTAAAACTTGATTTTGTTTTATTAGAAAATGATTCTTTAAAAAAATAAATTGTTTTGATTTCAAAAGAAAAAAATTCTTTGAAAAACACTTTAGTTCAAAAAGAAAAGACTTCTATTCCAAAAGAAAAGATTTTTATTTCTAATGTTATTTCTACTCCTATTAAAAAAAATGAGGTTTGTGATTTTAAGAGTAGAATTTATTGTTTGGGCTCATCCTTGAGCCAATACGCTTTTAGTCATAATAGATTAGAATCCATGTTTCGCAAGAAACATGCACATACATGCATGCAAACACACCTCATGTTTAAGCACAAACTTCTCATGCACAATATGCTTACACCCAAGGTAGAGAGTGTATCATTGTTCTCATTGTGGCCACAAGGGTCACCTTACAAAATTTTGCTATGTTAGATTAAATTTCATAAATGTTGCTTGTAAAAATATCTGGGTTCGTAATGGTACAAACTCCCTAGGACCCAAAAAGGTTTGGATATCAAAATTCACACCATTTGTCTTTGATATAGGTGTGGGCTCTCACAAGACGTGAGAGGTTTGGTACCTTGGTAGTGGATGCAATTGGAGCTTAACGAAGCACATCTATGAATGCATCTTTATCAAGAAGTTTAGGTGGGAGAACCACCTAATTTTAAAGAAATAAAGACTAACTCTACCAGTATTGGTAACTATCTCTATTCTCCATTTATATTGTTTCTATTTGCTTTCTATTGATGAATTTTAGCATATCATTGTTTGCGTGTTTTGATAATGTAAAGTTTATTAGAACCTGTGATATACTTATATAACTTTTGAGATGCACTCTAGATTTTGTGCTAAAATCATTTCATATACTTTATGCTCTCAAATTGCTATTTAAATTATATTTGTATATCCTAATTTTAATAAATCTTGTATTCAAACTTTTAATTAAAGTTATTTCTCAACCATATTTTGATGTTTTATGTAAATCATGTTTTAGTTACATGTTTAGATGTAATTTTTTATAAAACTTGAGATTATACATATACAATTCTTGAGATACACTTTATTCTAGTGATATACTTATTTTATGATTTGTGTACTCAATTTATGATTGAATGTACTTGTATTTCGTAGTTTTGATAATTCTTGTATGTTATATGATATATCATGTTTTGTGAAAAAAATTTCTCGATTTGTGATCTCATCATGTTTTCCATTTTGAAAAAGAGTTTCATACGAGTTTTGCCTTTGTATAAAATTGTTTACTTTCATGAAAGTGCTATTTATATGAATTTTGTGCAATCACCTTTATGTTTACTCATGAGATTACAAATGAATTTTGTTTCTTACATTCATTCATGAGCTTGTATATGCTATATAGTTCTTGAGTGACAATTATTTTGTTTAGCATATATTTTTCATGAAATGCACAAGATTAGTTTCATGTTTAAAGAATTTTGAACTAATTTTCTAAACTATTTTAATTAGTTCTTCCATTCATCACATGGTATTTTCAACCATTCTCAACTATTTTCAAATTATTATTTTTGATAATATCTATCCTAAATGGGGTTGGTTGGGTGATCATACCTTGTTTTACTTAAATGACTATTTCTTATTATGTGCATGTAAGTTGGTGATTTCAATGAGTTATACATATGATTCTCATAATAACTGATTTTTTTTGTTCACTCATTCTTATTTATCTATATATGTACTCTCTTTATTATGAATGGTATTTTAATTGACATACATACATATATGATTTGGTTGATTGTGCATGTTTCGTGCATGTTTTAGCACAATCTTCTTTTTGCATGGCTTAAATATATTTTAATATATAAATTGGTATCACTTTCAATTGATATTATCACTTTCCAACTCTTATGTATTAGTTTTGTGATTGTTTCAAAAATGATGAGAACTTTCTTGGTTTAAATTTTAATTGTATCTCATTCCCTAGTTTTTGAGAAAATATACTAATAGTTCATATTTTCAATTGGTATCAATTATCACAATTGGTAGCTAGTTTTTAAAATTATTTAGAATTTAAAATTGGTATCATGAGCTTTTACTTTCTATTCAATTGGTATCATGTTTAAACCTTCAGTTGGTATCCATGATTACATTTCAAAATTGTTTTGCAAATTGATATCCATGATTGTTTCAAAATTATTTTCAATTTTCAATTGGTATTTCTAGTTTTCCAATTGGTATTCATGTTTGTTTTATAATTGATATCTTCCAACTATTATCCTTTCAATTGGTACTCTTGTTTTGTTTTTACAAATAGTAACTTAGGAAATCAAAATTTTATTTTATTTTCAAATTTGTTTTGATATTTATTGCCTATATGTAAGAGAAATTAACTTAACGTCTTCTCTATATATAAACTTATGATGAGTGTATTATATAAGGAAGAGCTTGACCTCTCTTCTCTATATCATACACGTGTGTAGGGGGAGCTTAACATCTCTGTCTATTCATTGTATACTATGGGTTAGAGTTTAGTTATCTCTTCTCCATGTAATACATGTATGTAGGGGGAGCTAAATTCATGACTCCTCTCTTCATAAATTTAAATTGAATATACATGTACTTTACCCTTTTTGATGACAAAAATGGAGAGAGATTTATAGTTTATATATGCATGCTTGTATTCTATGTTTGCATATATGTGTTTATATTCATGATTTGTTTGGTATCTATGAACTTACATTGAATATCTATATGTTTTATGCTATGAATGAGTTAAGGGAGAGCTTTTACAAAGCTTATCTTTAATTCATGCATATATAACTCCATAAGTTTTGTCATCATCAAAAAGGGGGAGATTGTTGACCCAAAGGCCCATTACTCTAGTTTTGATGATGAGTAACTTATGTAGTTATTATACTAGTGATCTTGTTGTATTTTCAGATATAGATCAAGATTTTAGTTGATGTTTACCTTCACTAAAAGACTCAAAGTCAAGTTTAGAGCGAACACATGGTGATTCAAGAGCTCAAGTTTATAGAACATAACAAGTACTCGAGATGGAGTCTAGATCAGAGAATAAAGTTTGGATCAAGTCTACTTGGAGAAGATGATCTATAAGAAGACTTGAGTCTAAAGTTTGTAAGTTTAGATCTCTTGTAAAAAATAGATTAGCTTTGATTGCTCAAGTTTACTCGTACATACACATAAAAGTTTAATTTCGTTTTAACCGGGTTACGTTGTGTTTTAGTTTATAAAATGTATTTTATAGAAAAAATTCATATAATTTTGGTTGTGTATCCATACACAATTGAGCTTCAAATATGTTTGAACAACTTGTTTTTGTATTTGTGAAAGTTTTGAAAAATTAGTTTTCATTTAAAAGTTTAGTATTCGAAAATATATTTTTATTTTAAGAAATATATTTTAATTTATCAAAAACAAGTTTATATTATTTTATATGTGTATTAGATTCTATTTATACACATTGAGCTTAAATTGAGTTTCAATAACTAGTTTTTGTATTTGTTTCAAAAAATCAGATTCCATTTAAAAGTTAGTTTTTAGAAAATATGGTTTTTGTTTTAAGAATGAATTTCTATACCTAAAAAATAGTTCACATGTTTGTAATATATTGTGATTTTTGATCACACATATTTATACTCTATTGTATTTACATGAACTTATTTTTGTGAAATTTATTGAAATTTATTTGGGTTTAAAAAGATGTTTAAAATACTCATCATATTGCTTTTGGGCTAAAGCCGGTCGGCCGCACGGTCGACCGAAGACAGAGCTTATTTGCTATGCCAGTCGACCGCACGGTCGACCGATGTGCACAAACGTGCATAAACCTAAAGAACTAGCGCTCGATCGATGGGATATCGACCGCAGTAGAGTTCGGCTGGCCGACCGGTTGACCGACTGAAACTGCAAAGCTCTCTCGTTTCTCTCGGTCGATCAGAAACCACAACGGCTAAAAATATAGCCGTTGGGCGGTCGACCGGCCTATCGACCGCAAGGCCAATCTAGCCTGGATTTGAGCCTGACGACTATTTTTGGATTTGGCCTATATATAGTGGTTTCTTTTGGGTTTTTTCCTAAGAATTTTAAGAGCTAATTTTCTCACCTTCAGTAGAGATTATCAACAAGTTTTTAGAGTTTTTAAGCTAAAATCCATATCTCTATTTGGTTTAAAACTTTTTGGAAAATCAAAAAAATAAGCTTTGGGAAATTCAAGTTTCAAGTTTCAAATTTTAAATTTCTATATCATTCAAGAATTTTTTCTAAGTGTTTTCTTTTGAGTTTTTATTTTTAAAATCTTTGTTTTCTCACAAGCTTGAGTTATTCACTGCAAAATCTATCCTCTAAGATCTTTTATTGTGAGAGATGTGTTTGTGATTTTGTGATCACCAAGTGTCGTAACCATTCTCTTTTGCTTTGTGCTTTGGCTTTGCGCCTTCCCTCTTGTGTAGAGGTAATTGCATTGCGCATAGGCTTTATGTCTTAGCTTTGTGCCTCCTCTTGTGTAGAGGATTGAGTTTGTATCATTTGTGAAGTTTCTTAGTAGAGATAGTAGAAATCCTTCACGCAGTGAAGGCAGGGACGTAGAGCTTGGTGCTCGAATCTCGAAACATATCCTTGTATTTGTATTTGGCTATTTCTTTAAACTTTACTTTCTTTATATCTCTCATTGCTATTGTTGTTCATCTATATATGCTTGATATTATGCTTACACTTGTATCATTCCAAGAGAGTTATTGAAGTACTTCAACTCTTAGTCTAGAGGAATTTTGAGGAGAAGTTCTAGAACACTTCACTGGGAATTCGGCTTCACTCTTTGGATATCTGTTGTGTTAGTGTAAAAGTTTTAATTCTGTATCATTTGTCATTAGATTAACATTACACCCCTCTCTAGGTGTATTTTCAAAATCTACCAAAAGAATGCTAAGCCCGAGTATATTTCTGATAGTTATTATATTCCTAACATGAATAGTAATATTCTCAGCTTGGTCAATTACTGAAAAAAAGAAATAAAGTATATATGGAAAATAATCAACTTTGGTTGAAAAATATAAAAGGAGGCTCCATAGCTTGTGTTAAGATGATAGGGAACCACATGTTTCTCTTGCATCTAAACACGAAAGTTGATAAGTGTTTTTAAGGACACATGGAGAATGAGTCATGGAGGTGGCATCTTCGCTTCGGTCACCTAAACTTCAACGGCCTGAAACTACTATTTACAGTTGGGATGGTACAAGACTTACCAACAATCGATTCGCCGAGTCATACTTGTGAAGGTTGCGTAATTGACAAGCAAGAATGACTTCCTTTTCCCAGTGAAAAGTCATAGAGAGCGGATGCACCATTGCAACTTGTTCACACTGACATTTGCGAACAACTATATCCCGTCTCTTTAGGAGGTAATAGATATTTTATTACCTTCATTGATGATTTCAGTAGAAAGTTGTGGGTGTACATTCTTAAAGAAAAATCTGCTGTCTTTACTACCTTCAAAAATTTTAAAGCCCTTGTTGAAGCGGAGAGTGGTCACAAGCTAATAACTCTCTGATCTGATCGAGTTAGTGAGTACACCTCAAATTTGTTTCAAGAACATTACAGGGAGCAAGGCATAAAGCGGCAGTAGGCAGCTTACTACTGCCTACACACCACAGCAAAATTACATCGTAGAAAGAAAAAATAGCACCATTCTTGATATGACAAGAACTATACTCAAAGAAAAGAAGCTATCAAATCAGTTTTGGGCGGAAGCCGTGGCGTGCTCAGCTTGCTTGCTCAATCGATGCCCCACAAAGATATGAAGAACAAGACACCTCAAGAGGTATGGAGTGGTTACAAACCTAGTGAGGCACACCAACGAATTATTGGGTGTGTTGCATATGCTCAAGTACCAAAAGTCAAAAGGAAGAAGCTCGGCGATCATGTAGGAGGTTCCATCACCAGCTACACCACCATCTCCTGCAAGAGGTTCTCCATCTTCTGGGGAAGGTAGTAGTAGCGAATTCTCCATGCAACGAGGTCCCATCAAAATGAGAAGCCTCAGGAAGATTTATGAGTAGATAAAAGAAGATGGAAAGACTAATTTTTTCTGCTTATATGCTGATCATAAACCTCTCACTTTCTAAGAGGTTGAGGAAGAAGATTGTTGGTGATCGACAATAAAGGAGGAGATTCATGCCATCCAGAAGAATGATACATAGGAGTTAACAACACTTTCACAAAATTACATGGCAATATGTGTCAAATGGGTGTACAAGATCAAACACACAGCAGATGGTGAAGTTGATCGGTACAAGACTAGGCTTATAGCGAAGGCTACAAAGAAAAGTACAACATCGACTATAAAGAAGTCTTTGCACCAGTTACTCGATTGGATACGGTAAGACTATTAATTTCACTTTACAGCTCATCACAGGCGAAAGATATATCATTTAGATATCAAGTCAGCTTTTCTTAATGATATTCTTGAAGAAGAGGTGTATGTATAGCAACTAGAAAATTTTCTGGTAAAGGCTAGGAGACAAATCGCCTGAAGAAAGCCTTGTACGGCTTAAAGAAGGTACCACGAGCGTGGAATGCCCGAATTGATGGTTATCTTCATCAAAACGGCTTCACCAAATGTCCCTATGAGCATGCCATCTACATGAAGAGGAACCATCAAGACGAATTTTTAATAATTTGTCTTTATGTTGATGAACTGTTGTACAGAGGAAGTAGCACCACTAAATTCAAGGCGGCGATGTTCAATGAATTTGAGATGACGGACAATGGATTAATGTCCTATTTTCTTGGCATCAAAGTGAAGCAGCAATAAGATGTGATATTTATATCTCAAAAGAAGTACATGAAGGAGATCTTAGAGAAATTCAAGATGAGTAACTGCAACCCAGTGAACACCTCAATAGCCACATGAATGAAGCTATCAAGAGAAGGAAATGAAGATTTCGTGAACTTGACTCTCTTTAAGAGTTTAGTTGGTAGCCTGAGGTACTTGACGATCATAAGGACCGATATCGTATATAGAGTCGGACTTGTGAGTCGCTATATGGAGACACCAAAGGAGTCTCATTGGCTAGATGCGAAGGAGATTCTAAGGTATATCAAACACACACTCAATTTTGATCTATTTTATACTTATAGTGAACTGCAGAGTTAGTAGGATATTCAGATAGCGACTGGGGAGGTGACCAAGATGAGAGAAAAACATCACTGGGTATGTCTTCAATCTTGGGTCAACTGCATTTCATGGGCTTCAAAGAAGTAAGGAGTTGTGGCTTTATCTTCATGCGAAACAAAGTATGTGGCAGCGTCATCTACTGTATGTGAAGTTATTTGGTTGCTGAACATTTGTTTGCTGAACATTTTAAATGAGTTGGATCATCCACAAGAAGAATCGACCGTAATATTTGTGAATAACAAATCAGCCATCCAACTTGCAAAGAACCTAGTGCATCATGGAAGAAGCAAGCATATTGATACTCGGCTTCACTTTCTTTGAGATCATGTGAAAGAAAAGACTATAGAGCTCCAATATTGTCACACTACTGAACCAATTGCAGATATATTCACTAAGTCATTATCAAACGAAATTTTCATAAGGCTAAAAGACATGCTTGGCATAAAGACATTTTGATTTGAGGGGACATATGTTGAAATTTTAAAACAAAATGAATGTGATTCTTGACATTAGTGGAGAAATTGAAAAGTCACCAAAGTGAATGTGATTCATGACATTAGTGGAGAAGTTGAAAGTCATCATAAAATGTGATTTATGGCACTAGTGGAGAAATAAAAAAGTCATCATAAATTGTGGAATTAGAAGAGTCATCATCATTAGAGAAATGAAACAGTCAACATGAATTGGAGAAGTTAAAAAGTCATATACATTGCTTTATTGTCATTTGTTTATGACATTAAAGTAGATGGTTGGTATTTTTGTAAGTTTTTTGTTTGAAATCTATAAAAGGCTAGTGTACCTCTTTGTTTTTTCAAGAAAATAAGTAAAAAAGTTGAATTATATCCATTCTTTATTTAAAATTTTAGATTATAATATATTAGTCCGTAGACTTGTACACAACAGAGTCAAGCTGACACTGCAGCACTCTCTGTTCCTCAACTTTCCCTTCTAACAAACTCACCTTTTGACATAGTTCACCTATTTGTACATGTGCTGAACTGATCTGAGACTACATTTCTTCTCTCCTTGCCTCCAAGGCCTCCAAACATTTTCACTTGTCTGCAAGAGCTGAGATAATTCCCTCTCCACTTCGACTTCTTTTTTTTAATACCCCCATTTTCTCTCTTAGCTTCTCAGTTTCTGAATTTGCTGATTCAGGCAGAGAACTCTGCGTCTCTTCCTATGCCTCTAAAGCCTCCGCCTTAGAAATAAACTCTGCGGACAATAACCTCTCCACTTCAACTTCCTTTACTAATTTTCCTGTTTTCTCCCTCAGGTTCCCAGCTTCCATATGTGCAGCCTCAATCTGAGATCTTAATGTTTCCCTTTGTGCCTCCAAATTATCCACCTTTGCTGTACACTTTGCAGACAGTGCCCTTTGCTCATCAAGTTTCCATTCCAACGAACTTATTTTTGCTTGCAACTCCTCTGCTTCTAACTGTGCTCTTCCAAGCCCATCCTCTCGGCCTCGGTTGCCTCCAAATTATGAAACTTCGCTTCAAGTTTAGCAGATAGAGTCCATTGCTCCTCAACTTCCCCTCCAATAGCTCTACCTTCTTCCGTAGCTTTGCCACGTCCAAATGTGCTAACACGAGCCGAGCCTCCAGTTGCTCTCTCTTCAATGTCAATGCCTCTATGTTCTGACACTTGGTTGCAAATTCGGGAGACTTCCCTTCCAAGACCCCAACCTTCACACGAAGGTTTTGAACTTCAAAATTCATTGCTTTGAGCTTAGACTCTAGTTCTTTTTTCTGTGATTCCAGGGCCTCTACTTCCATTTCAAAGGCATGCTTTGACCCATATGCCGAATTCAGCTGCCGCCGCAGCTCAACCAACATATCCTCAGCTACCATCAACTGATCACTAGAAACCTTGAGTTGATGTCTAGTTTCGGCAAAAACCATCTCCACTTCTCGTTTTTCAATTGCCATCTTCTCAACCTTCTCCTCTAACTCACGCATCTTGCATCTAAAAGCTTCGAACTCCACCTTCGACGGGTTTTCATTAGCAATGGAAAGGTTAACATCAGCTAGAGCTCCTATGATTGTCCTCAGGCAATGCAGCAAGCCTTTTCATCTCAAGAAAATCATACGTCAGGTCAATCTCCAGAGAAGTGAGATTTCTTGTGAGGGCCTTGTCGCTCTTGAACTGATCATGCTCACAAGTTCGACCTGAAGTCCATGAATCAGTGCAGCTGAGCTCCTTATCTGCACCAAATAGCCGTTCCCCACTATCTGATTGGCTATCTGTGAGGCTGTCGACACAAACCGAATTGGGCAAGGGTTTATGGTTTTTAACCGTGATGACCCATTCGCAGCACATTAGTACATATTTGTGATTCCACGTCGCCCTTTCACGTCTGTTGATCTACAACCTAATGTGAATAAGCAGGCGGTGACAATTTTGAAAACAAAGCGAGTATACGTTTGGATTGAATATTTTTTGAAAAAATAAAAAAGATTTCATGTCGGTTCTTGATAGAACCTACGTGGAATATTACTCTTTAATGTTGGTTCAAAACTTAGGTATTTTCGAAAAGATTCCATTTGGATTCTTTAGAGAACCGATATTGAATCTAAATCACTAATAATGATTCCACGTCGGTTCAACCAAGAACCGATGTTGGATCTTTTAAATTTTTGTAAATAAAAAACTTAACACGTCGGTTCTAAAATAGAAACGTTGTCTTATCCCCACTCACCTCTCAAATTTCCCAAAAATTTCAAATTCCCCAAAAGTTTCAAATTCCCTCTCAAATTCCCCATAGATTTCAAACACACCCGTAGGGAGAGAGGGGAGAGAGGAGATACTGAAAGTACACCTAGAAGGAGGGAGGGGGAGAATAGGTGTAAGGCTAATCTAATGACAAATAATGCGGAATTAAAAACTAAATGTAACACACTTAGTGTAACTAAAGAGTGTAACCGAATTCCCTGTGAAGGGCTCTAGACCATCTCCTCTAAATTCCTCTAAATAAGAGTTGAGGTGCTATATGAAGCTCTTTTGGTTGAACACAAGTATGGGCACACACAAGCAAATCCAATTATATAAATAATATGAACAATATAAAATGATGCAAGACACAATATAAGAGAGAGAGTTAGAGATAGTGGATCAAACGCAAACACAAAGATATGTTTTGAGGTTCGAGCACCCAGCTCTACGTCCCCGCCTTCACAGAAGTATTTTCACTATAGCGTCCACACAGGACTTCCCACATAGGGAACCTCCACTGAGAATTTGGGTAATACAACCGGGAGTACACAACTCCTCTCTCAACCAATACAACCTCTACACAAGAGGCAAGGTACAACTCAAAACACCTCTACACTTAGAGGGTTAGGCACTTAGCCAAAACAACTATCAACCTCACACAAGAGGGATAAGGCTCAAAGCCACAACTCTACAATCACCTCTTCACTAAGAGGGATACCAACACAACCTCTACTATCATCTCTCAATAGAGGGATATCAACACAATCACCTCTCATTAGAGAGATATCACAAATTATGGAAGGTTTTACAATTCTTGGTGGTATCAACAACCACAAACTAATTTTTCTCACTCAAACAAGATCCTATAGATAGGATAGATATGATAAGCTCAAGTGTGAGAAAATAAAGTGTTTGGAATAAAGAAAAATACTTGAAAAAATATTCAAATAGATATTGAAATTTAGATCAAAAACCAATTCCCAAAAGACTCTATTTTCTTTGAATTTCCAACACTTTAAAAACAAATAAAAGTAAATCTTTTTAACCCAAAACTATTGCTGAAAAATATTTGAAAGATGTAAAATTTTCTCTCTTGAAATCTTGATGAAATCAGCCAAAGAATGGAGTATTTATAACCCTCAAACAATTCTGCCCGTTGGCAGAAGGAAAGGGCAAATTTGCTCTTCCGGTCGACAGCTCGGTCGACCGGCCCAACGGTCATTTTTATGTCCGTTGTGCCTCCAGTCGATCGCCCGGTCGACCGGGACTGGATACAGAGAGCAGCAGCTCTCTGCCGGTCTACTGGGGCCATTTTCAGAGAGCAGAGCTCTCTGGACGGTCGACCGCCCGGTCGACCGGCCCACCAGCCCAGGCTGCGTGCACGTCGGTCGACCGGACCGGTCGACCGGCAGACAGCCAGATCAAACATTTTAGGGATTAAAAACTTAAGTTTTTGACTTCAATTAAATCCCATAAAATCACATAAATTTCACAAAAATCAGTTCTTATTAGATATTTGAAATACAAATATGTGTGAGTAAAATTCAAACACGATCCAAACACCGTCTCCAAGTCGACTCGATCCAAACACGATCCAACGAGCTTGACTCCAACCGAGTGCTAGATGCGATCTTGACGCGCGAGCTCTTGAATCACCATGTGAAAACTCCAAAACACCTTTGTTGAAGCTAATCACCTACTAATATCTTGATCAAATATCTGAAACTAAATATCATAAGATTATTAGTAAATAATAACTACATGAGTTAATCATCATAAAAACTAGAGCGAAGGGTCTCTGGGCCAACAATATCCCCCTTTTTGATAATGACAAAACTCATGGAGTTAATATGCATGGATTAAAGTTAAGCTTCATAGAAACTCTCCATTAACTCATGCATAGTAATAAACAATAAAGATATGCCTTGAATGCTTAACATAAATATGCATAAACATGATATTTGATACCAATAAAATAAACATGCTCTTGACCCCAACAAAAGATGCTCTTGATACCAATAGTAAAAGGTAACAAATTAAACAAACATGCATATATAAAAACTCCAAATTTCTCTTCCCCTTTTTGTCAATTCATCAACAAAGAGGTACAAACACTAAAGACATAAATAATATTTTTCTTCCTTTTTGCATAAATCAAAACAATAAAGGTGTATATGCTATATACATTCATGAAGAGAAGAGACGTGAAGTTAACCCCCCTGCATACATGCATTTATATAAAAAGAGATGACTAAACCATAACCACATAAAGCATAATATACAATGTATAAAAGAAGATGTGAAGCTCCTCCACACACGTATAAGACATAGAGAAGAGCGGTCACGCTCCTCAATATGAGATGCACTCAACATGAATCTATATATAGAGAAGATGCTAAGCTCCCCTTGCATATAAGCAATACATATTAAAACTTTTGATACCAAATTATGATACCAATTGAAAATAAATAAAAAATTTTAAGATACCAAAAGATACCAATTGAAAATATCTTGTAAACTTTTGATACCAATAGAAAATGAAACATTATATATTTTGATACCAATTGAATTATATATGTATTTAGAATCTTGATACCAATTGCAAACATATTGTAATTTTGATACCAAATGAGAATATTTTATAATTTTGATATCAATTGAAAGTGAAAGCCAAATATTTTTATGTAAACAAAACTCATTTTAATATAGATACCAATTTAAAATGAAATATGATACCAATTAAAAAACAAACCAACTATTTGGTTAAACATCATTTTACAATAAAGATACCAAATTTTAAAATAAAGCCAATTTAAGATTTTTGATACCAATATTGAAAATGTTAACATATTCCAAATTAAAATATTTTTCATTAAGAGCATAGAAAACCAATTGAAAAATAATATACCAAATCATATCATTTTTCATCATAACGAGTGGGAGTAAGATACCAATTGAAAATACAGTCGGTTGAAAACTAAAACATGAAGTTTTCTCTCTTTTTATGAAATACCAATGAAAATGATGCATAAGCTTGTATAAAATATCAATTTGAAAACTAATAGTCATTAAGGAGTAACTCAAGTTTAGCATAAATATAATTTGTGCTTTAAGATGTAAATATATAGTAAGCACAATCAAATCATATATATATGTGTGAAAAGTAAATACCAATAGAAATTGATACTTTTTGATATTTGAAACATATATATATAGAAAACCAAAGATGAGTATACAAACATGAAAATGTCAATTGGGATACCAATTGAAAATATGATGAGGATCAAGTGTATAACTCATGCTACCTCCCTTTCATGTACATGTTTAAAAGATATTCAAGAAGGGAATACAAGGCATGGTCGCTCATCCAACCGCCCTTGTTGGGTAGGGATTTTCAAAAATAGGATTTGAAAATATAACATGTTTGAAAAACTCTACCAAAATGAAGAATACGCAACTAATTTTATGATAAACTTGTAAAATAGTACGAAATCCTTCAAGTAAGGAATAAAACAAGAATATATCCATGAAAATATGAAAATTACATAATCATCAACACTTAAAGTCTGCATAGCACATAGAAAGCTCATAAAACAAAAATCATGAGTAAACATCAAATAATGCGAGTGTACAAAGTCATGCAATCAACAAACTCATAGAATAAGGCAATTAAGCTCAATATGAAATTCCTTTATAAAAATCATCAAAACTAAATCTACTTCAAGGTATATGTATGTTTAGTCTAAACTAGAAATATACATACATATTCAAACACAATTGAGTCCATAAAAGAATATTGCATGAAAGGCAAATGACTCAAGGATATACATGTATATCTAATAGTTTTGGCAAAATTAACATACACATGAAGTTAAAACACATTATCATGAAAAACATGTCCAAAAATAGGGAATACAAGTCAAAATGCATGAATCATCAAAACTAGGTTATACTAGTACATCTAATGTGTACAAATAAGCAATTAAGTACAAACATATAATAATCAATTTGTAGCTCATTAGTTGTACAAGCATATGAACAAGTTTTAATGAAAAATTACATCTAAACATGCAATCAAAATGTGAAGTATAAAACGAGACATAAATCAATATGATCATTAGGTAAATGCACATGTTATTAGAGCTATGATATACACAATAGCTAAATTATAACGAGAACAAAAATTATAGGTCCATATAAATATGGGTGTATCTCAAATACTATGCATGTATGTCATAGGTCTAAATATCATGGCATTTAACATACTAATCATGAAAAATTAAAACATGCTAAAAATCAATCATGAAAGCATGTAATCATAAATGGGAGTTTAGAGATCGTTACCAAAACCATTAGGGCACATCTCTATGTCTCCAAACCATGATGGTCTTACCACCAACCTTTCCTTGAAAGTGATGCATCCAATATAGTCACCATTAAGCTCGGAACGCATCCACCTCAAGGCACCAATACTCTCACGTCGAGTGAGAGCCCACACCTACATCAAATAAAATAGGAGTAATCTTTGGTACCCATACTCTATTGGGTCTATGAGGATTAATACCTTTCCTAACCCCAAACAAATCTATTTGCAAAATTTATATTATGTACTCTATCATAACAAAATCTTGCAAGGTGGCCCTTACGTACACAATGTGTACATGTATACACATGAGCATACTTTTGAAAGTACACCTAGAGGGGGGTGAATAGGTGTAAGGCTAATCTAATGACAAATGATGCGGAATTAAAAACTTAATGCAACACACTTAATGTAACCAAAGAGTGTAGCTGAATTCCCGGTGAGGGGCTCTGGACTATCTCCTCTAAATTCCTCTAAATAAGAGTTGAGGTGCTATATAAAGCTCTCTTGGTTAAACACAAGTATGGGCGCACAATCAAACCAAGCATGTATATATGATATGACAATAAGATGTAAGGCACAATATAAAAGAGAGAGTTAGAGAAAGTAGATCAAACGCAAACACAAGGATATGTTTCGAGATTCGAGCACCTAGCTCTACGTCCCGCCTTCACACAGAAGGATTTCAACTAACTCGTCCACACAGGACTTCCCACACAGGGAACTAAAAATCACCTAGAGGGGGGGTGAATAGGTGATAATGCTAATCTAATGAACTTAATGCGGAATTTAAAAACTAATTGCAATTAACAAGAGATGCACACTCAAACAAGCCAAGTAAATAATTATGAATGAACAATATGAATTGATGCAAGGCACAATAAAGAGAGAGAGAGAGAGAGTAAGAGCCAAGGGAACAAGCGCAAACAATAAGATATGTTTCGAGGTTCGAGCACCCAGCTCTACATCCCCGCCTTCACACAGAAGGATTTCAACTCCACTAGCTTGTCCACAAAGGACTCCCACACAGGGAACCTCCACGGAGGATTTGGGGCAATACAATAACAAGGAGTACCCAACTCCTCTCCTTACAAACGCAACCTCCTCCTTGAGGCACAACACCAAGCCAACAAACAATCACCTTACAACTTGAGGGATTAGCACAAAACTTACACAAGGATCACCTCACACCTTGAGGGATACAACCCAATAGCACAACCTCCTCAACACAATGAGGGAAAGGCACAAAGCCAAGCTAAGATAGGGTTTACAACTTGGTGATCAAAAGACCACAAACAATCTCTTTTCCCACACAAAGATCCTATAGAATAAGATAGTAGATGTAGCTCAAGTGTGGAGAAAACCGAAGGAATGGAAATCAAAAACTCAAAGAAAATCCTTGGGAAAAACTAGAAACTAAGATAAAGAAGTTGAATCAAACACTTTTCCAAAAAACCCTTTTCTTTGATTTTTCAAACCCTAGCAAAAACACCAAATAGATTGTTCAATTTAAAGCCTAAAAACTTCTTTTGATTGTTGTGAAAACACTGGAGAGTCAGGAAAAATTAGCACTAAAAATCTTAGAGAAAACCTCTTTACAATGGGGTATTTATAGCCCATTTACAAAACTAGCCGTTGGCAGCAGATTCTGCCAAAATGAACTACTGGTCGACCGGTCGGTCGACCGGCCAACGGTCACTTTTTGACCACCGGCAGCTACCGGTCGACCGGGCAGTCGACCGTCCCCAGAACCAGAGAGCAACGGCTCTCTGGCCGGTCGACCGCTCGGTCGACCGGGTGCAACCCGAGAGCAACCTGCTCTCAGTCGGTCGACCGTGCGGTCGACCGGCTTATGGGTAGGCCAGCGTGCACGTATCCGTGCATGTCGGTCGACCGCTACGGGCGACCGGTTACTTGGTACGGTCGACCGTCCGGTCGACCGTCCTAGCCTGGCAGAGGCAGTTCTGGTCAGAAAAACATGTTATTTTTAATTTTAAAAATTCTCATAAATCTTCTAAAAATACACAAAAATAGTTTTATCATTTTACATTGATATACAAACTTGTGTTAAAAATTTCAACACAAATTTCAAACATTTTGAAACATTTTTGTGTCTTATCATTTTTACCAAAAATCAAAAACTGTATTTTCTAAAACTTGGATTTTTGAATTGAAAATACGTTTTGTCCAAAACTCATCTAAATACAAAAACATGATATTTAAACACTTTGTAGCATGTTGCATATGGATGGAAATCCAATATACAAGAAACATATACATATCCATGTTTTTGACTATAATTTCAAAATATGTTTTGTTAAAAATACCAAAACACTAAACTCATGAAATAGACTATCAAACTAAGTTTGTCTAAGAAGTTAAAGCATGCATGTATATAGAACAAATCTAATATACATTAAACCATGTAAACTTGTTTTGAATCTATCTATTCATGAAAACCAAGATCGGTTAAACCAATAAAACCGAAAACCAAAACGGAAACATGAAACGTGTGTGTTGTGAACTTGAGCATATCATACTATTCTAATCTTTACAAATGGATCTAAACACAAAACTAAACTAGGTACCGATGTCTTCTTATAGAGTGCCGTCTCCAAGCCGACTCGAACCAAAACTCCAAAACTCCGAGCTTGACTCCAACGAGTGCTATATATGATCTTGATGCTCGGGCTCTGAAAACATCATGTGAAAGCTTCCAAACCATCTTGTTGAAGCTAATCACCAACTAATATCTTGGTTAATGATCTGAAACTAAAATCACAAGATTATTAGTACACATAACTACATGAGTTAATATTCATCAAAACTAGAGTGGACGGCCTCTGGGCCAATAATCTCCCCCTTTTTGATGATGACAAAACTCATGAAGTTATATATGCATGGATTAAAGTTAAGCTTCAAGAAAGCTCCCCCTTAACTCATGCATCAAGATAAACAAATAAGTATGCAATGAATGTTCATAAACATGTATACATCAACATGCATAAAACACATAAATTTCTAAAACATGCTCTTGATATCAATTAAATAAAACAAGTATATTTTCAAAACAAGCTCTTGATATCAATTTGCAAAACAAAATTAATGAAGCTCTTGACACCAAAAATAAACATGTTCTTATACCAAATGAAATTTACAAAAACAAAGCATGCTCTAGATACCAATTAAAACTTAATATATGCAACACATAAATATGCATATATAAAATATGTACCAATCATGCATATATAGAAAAGATGTTGAGTTTATATGCATGTTAAACTCTCAAATAATTCTCCCCCTTTTTGTCAATCATCAATAAAGGGGTAAAAGCAAAAGCAAAACAATAAATTTTTCTCCCCCTTTTTGTTTGAAACAAAGAATCAACAAAGGGGTCAAAAACAATAAAAACAATATTCTCCCCCTTTTTGTCCAAAACAAAAAGAATATCAATAAGGGGTGACAAAAAATATGATATCAAAAAAAAAATGTCAATGAAGTGCATAGATGATATCAATTGAAATGAGTATAAAAACATTTTAAGGAATGCCTATATCAAATGATACCAATTGAAATAAAGGTAAACGAGGCATTGAAACAAATTGTTTTAATTGAGATTTGTTTCAAGTTAAACATGTTTATATGAAAACATATATCAAATGAAAACAAAAATCTTGATACCAATTAAAATTAAACATAACAAATTTTGAATTTCTAAACAAGGATTTTGATACCAATTGTAAATATTTTTCATTTTGAACATATGATATCAAATTGAAAATTTCAATCATAAAGTATGAGAGTGGAAATCAAATACAATTTGAAAGATGAAATACAAGGTTTCTCCCCCTTTATGAAAAACCAAATGAAACAATGAATAAGCTTGTATATGGATACCAATTGAAAACTAGTCAATTGAAACAAGATAGTCATTATAAAACAAGCTTTATCATGATCAAAATTTGTGCTCTAAGATGTATGAATATAATAAGCACAAATAAAAACATATATATGTATGAAAATTTAGATACCAATTGAAATTGATACTCTTTCAAGTGCAAGCATACATATACAAAAAAAATATGAGTATACAAAAATGTCAATATTGATACCAATTGAAAGAATCCAATGATACCAATTGAAACAACAATAATATCAAGTGTATATCTCATATTACCTACCACCCATTCATGCACAAGTTTAAAAGATATTCAAGAAGGGTATACATGGCATGGTCTCCCAACCAACCGCCCTTGGAAGGTAGGGGTTTTCAAAAAAATAGGTTTGAAAATATAGATTGTTTGAAAAACTCTACCAAAGTGAAGAACACGAACTAGTTATGGAAAAATTTGTTAACTAGTACGAAATCCTTCAAGTAAGGAACAAAACAAAATTGTTTTTCATGAAACACATGTAATTCACAAGATCACTAAACACTCAAAATCCATAAAGCCCATATCATACTCAAACCTAATAAAGTGAGTGAACAAGTGTTATGTGACACATATCATCATGAAAATATTCAATTAAGCTCGATTTAAATTCCTTTAAACATGAAACATGAAAATCTAAAAATTTTAATAAAACAAATTATACTTCAAGGCATATGTATGTTTTGTCAACACAAAAAGTATACATACATATCCCTAAACACAATTGAGTCTATATATAAAGATTTGCATGAAAAGCAAATGACTCAAGGAGTATACATGTATATCTTAAAGTTTGGCAAAATAGACGTATATATGAAATGAAAACACAAGATCATAAAACATATCCAAAATAGAGAATACAAGTTAGAATGCATGAATCATCAAAACTAGACTATACTAACACATCTAATGGGTTCAAATAAGCATTCAAGCTCAAACATATATAAAGATTTATTTGTGGCCCACTATATGTACAAGTATAAATCCTAGTCTTAATGAAAACTAACATCTAAACATATATTCAAAACATGAAGCATCAAAACAAAACATCATAAATATGGTCATCATGTACATGCACATGCATTAGATCTAGGACATACATATTAGTTTAAAACAAGGTGAGAATCACAAAGATGGGTCCATGGGTGTCTCAAATAACTAAACATGTATATTACTAATCTAAATCACATGGCATAATCATAATGAGCTTTAAAAACATGACATGCTACAAATGAAAGTCATAATAAGCATGCAAACATAAAAGGAAGTTAGAGATTGATACCAAAACCGATGAAGGCACCTCTCTAGTTCTCCAAACTCTAGATAGAAATGTAAATGAAAATCAAATCAATTCCCAAAGACTTTTCTTTTCTTTGCTTTTTCCAACCCTTCAAAACAAAATAAAGATCAAATCTTTAAGCCCAAAACTCTTTTAAAAACTTGCTGTAAAATACTTGTGAAGGTGAGAAATTTGCTCTTGAAAACTTGTTGAAAACCAACTCAAATATGGGGTATTTATAGTCCCAAATGAAATCTGCCTGTTGGCAGCTGGAAAGGGCAGAATTGCCCTTTCGGTCGACCCGGCGGTCGACCGGCCAACGGTCGAATTTATGACCGTTGAGCCCATCGGTCGACCGCCCGGTCGACCGGGCCTGGACCCAGAGAGCAATGGCTCTCTGGCCGGTCGACTGCTCGGGCAACTGGAGCTGGATATAGAGAGCAGAACTCTCTGCCGGTCGACCGGGGCCTTTTCCAGAGAGCAGAAGCTCTCTGGCGGTCGACCGGCCTACCAGCTTGGCTGCATGCACGTCCTGTGCACGTCGGTCGACCGACTTCGGCCTCGGTCGACCGGCCCGGTCGACCGGCAGACAGCCAGTCCAGCCAATTAAGGATTTAAAAACTTAAGTTTTTATTTTTAATTAAATCCAATAAAATCACATAAATTCTACAAAAATCAGTTCTTATTAAATCTTTGAAATACAAATATGTGTGATAAAAATTCAACATATATTTTAAGAAATTTGAACCATTTTTGTGAGATTGAAAATTTGCCTTAAATCAAAAACCGTATTTTCCAAAACTTAGATTTTTGAAATGAAAATCCGATTTTTCCAAAATACATGTAAATACAAAAACATGATATTGAAACAACTTTTAAGCATGTTGTATATGGATTGAATCCAATATACATGAAAGGTATTATATCTATATTTTTTTGATATTAAATCTAAAAATAAGTTTTGTTTAAATACAAAACTCCAAACTCATGAAGTAGAATATCAAAATAAGTTTTTCTAAATAGATGAAGTATAGATGTATATAGATCAAATCTAATATACATTAAACCATGTAAACTTGTTTTGATTCTATCTATTCATGAAAACCAAGATCGGTTAAACTGAAAACCAAAACATGAAACTTGTGTGTGTATTGTGAACTTGAGCATATCAACACTATCTAATCTTTATAATGATCTAAACAAAATCTTAACTAAACAAACCGATGTCTTCTTTTGTAGAACTCCTTCTCCAAGTGGACTCGATCCAAATGTGATCCACCGAGCTTGACTCCAACCGAGTGCTAGATGTGAACTTGACACTGGAGCTCTTGAATCACCATGTGAAAGCTCCAAAACACCTTTGTTGAAGCTAATCACCTACTAATATCTTGATCAAATATCTGAAAATAAATATCACAAGATTATTAGTAAATTATAACTACATGAGTTAATCATCATCAAAACTAGAGTGAAGGGTTTCTGGGCCAACAACTTTGAATCATGTGTGTGAGCATGATGAGCATGTGTATGCCATAGTTTGTGTGCATCCATATTTGGAACTTGTTTCTTTCGAAACATGGATTCCAACCGTGTGTGGTTCATAGCACATTAGCTCAAAGTGGAGCCCAAACAATCAACGCTCTTCTTCAAAACACAACTATCATTTTTAATACTTGAAGATAAAGTGGAGTATGCAATAGGTAAGCTAGATGATGAAGTTACACTAGTATGGCAAACATGAGTATCTAAATCATTTTTCAAAGAAATATCTTTATTGGAAATTAAATCCATTTCTGTTGAAATAGAAATAATTTTATTTTTCAAAGCTTCATTTTCTTTTAATACAAATTCAAGTTTTGAAGTTAAAGCCTCATTTTTCTTCAAAACATCATTACAATCATTTTTACTTTTTAAGATCTTATTTTTATTTAGGGCAAGATCAAGTTGGGATTTCAATGAGTTACGTTCATTTGAAATCTCATTCTTCTCTTGCAAAGCCAATTCAAGTTTTGAAATCAAATCCTCATTTTCTCTATTAAGTTCAAAACTTTTTTTTTTCAAAGCTTTATATTTTTCTAATAATTTTTCACAAACAATGGAAAGTTCTTCATTTAAAGCATCAACATCAACTAAATCATCGCCGGAAGAACTAGCACAATTATCTAGGTGAGTTTCCAAATTTACCTCAAGGGAGTCATTCCCTTGAACCATATAGCAATGTTGTTTGGATTCTCCTCCACTAGATTTCATCGCCACATGATTCATCTTTTGGTGCGCAGGAGAGGTCAACGTGCTCCACACTACAAAGGCGGAATCACAATGAGAAACCATACACAAATATTTTTTACTTAAAGTGCTCCTAAGTGCCGTTAGGGCTTGTGCATTGGCCTCTATATGCTTGCTATTACCAAGATAGGAATTCTTGATAGCGGAAAGGAAAACATGCAAACTTAGGGTTTTGAGGTACATGGACATCCTAGCCTTCCAAACAACAATGTTGGAAGTATCAAACATGGGAGGAGTCATATAGTCCATGAGTGTATGTAAACAAATAAGTGTGCAAATGTAAATGATAGATTAGCAACCAAGATCTCACTCCTAGGTGGTTAAACCTAATATCAGAAGCGTAGGCTCTGATACCAATTGAAAGTATACCTAGAGGGGGTGAATAGGTGTAAAGCTAATCTAATAACAAATAATGCGGAATTAAAAACTAAATGCAACACACTTAGTGTAACCAAAAAGTGTAGCCGAATTTCCGGTGAAGGGCTCTAGACTATCTCCTCTAAATTCCTCTAAATAAGAGTTGAGGTGCTATATGAAGCTCTCTTGGTTGAACACAAGTATGGGCACACACAAGCAAATCTAAGCATATAAATGATATGAAAATTATGAAATGATGCAAGGCACAATATAAGAGAGAGAGAGAGAGTTAGAGATAGTGGATCAAACAGAAACATAAAGATATGTTTGAGGTTCGAGCACCCAGCTCTACGTCCCCACCTTCACACAGAAGGATTTTCACTATAGCCTCCACACAGGACTTCCCACACAGGGAACCTTCACTTAGGATTTGGGTAATACAACTGGGAGTACACAACTCCTCTCTCAACCAATACAACCTCTACACAAGAGACAAGGCACAACACAAAACACCTCTACACTTAGAGGGTTAGGCACTTAGCCAAAACAACTATCAACCTCACACAAGAGGGATAAGGCTCAAAGTCACAACTCCACAATCACCTCTTCACTAAGAGGGATACCAACACAACCTCCACTATCACCTCTCACTAGAGTGATATCAACACAATCACCTCTCACTAGAGGGATATCACAAATTATGGAAGGTTTTACAATTCTTGGTGGTATCAACAACCACAAACCAATTTTTCTCACTAAAATAAGATCCTATAGATAGGATAGATATAATAAGCTCAAGTGTGAAGAAATAAATTGTTTGGAACAAAGAAAAATACTTAAGAAAATCTCCAAATAGATATTGAAATTTAGATCAATTGAAATTTAGATCAAAAACTAATTCCCAAAAGACTCTATTTTCTTTGAATTTCTAACACTTTAAAAACAAATAAAAGTAAATCTTTTTTACTCAAAAACTATTGCTGAAAAATACTTGAAAGATGTAAAATTTTCTCTCTTGAAATCTTAGTGAAATCATCCAAAGAATGGGGTATTTATAACCCTCAAATAATTCTGCCCGTTGGCAGCAGGAAAGGGCAAATTTGCCCTTCCGGTTGACCGCCCGGTCTACCAGCCCAACGGTCATTTTTATGACCGTTGTGCCTCCGGTCGACTGCTCGATCGACTGGGACTGGATATAGAGAGCAGCAACTCTCTGCCGGTCGACCGGGGCCATTTCCAGAGAGCAGAGCTCTCTACACGGTCGACCGCCTGGTCGACTGGCCTACCAGCCTAGGCTGCGTGCACGTCCCGTGCACGTCAGTCGACTGGACCGGTCGACCGACTTCTTCTTCGATCGACCGGTCCAGTTGACCGACAGACAGCCAGGTAAAACATTTTAGGGATTAAAAACTTGGGTTTTGACTTTAATTAAATCCCATAAAATCATTTAAATTTCACAAAAATCAGTTCTTATTAGATCTTTAAAATACAAATATGTGTGAGTAAAATTCAACACATATTATAAATAATTTGAACCATTTTTGTATTTTTGAAAATTTGCCTTAAACCAAAAATCGTATTTTTCAAAAACTAGGATTTTGAAATGGAAAAATCGTTTTCTCCAAAACTTATGTCAATACAAAAACATGATATTGAAACAACTTTTAAGCATGTTATATATGGATAGAATCCAATATACATGATAGATATTATATCTATGTTCTTGATATTAAATACAAAAATAAGTTTTGTTTAAATACAAAACTCCAAACTCATGAAATAGACTATCAAAATAAGTTTTTCTGAATAGATGAAGTATAGATGTATATAGATCAAATCTAATATACATTAAACTATGTAAACTTATTTAGATTTTCTTTATTCATGAAAGCCATATATATGAACTAGAAATCCAAAACCGGTTAAATAAAAAACAAACATGAAACTTTAAAATAAGTGTGTGTGTGTGTGAACTTGAGCATATCAACACTATCTAATCTTTACAATGATCTAAACACAATCATAGACTAAACAAACTGATGTCTTCTTGTAGAACTCCGTTTCCAAGTCGACTCGATCCAAACACGATCCAACGAGCTTGACTCCAACCGAGTGTTAGATATGATCTTGATGCGAGCTCTTGAATCACCATGTGAAAGCTCCAAAATACCTTTATTGAAGCTAATCACCTACTAATATCTTGATCAAGTATCTGATACTAAATATCACAAGATTATTAGTAAACAATAATCAAAACTAGAGTGAAGGGCCTCTGGGCCAACAACAAAAACATCGGAAGAGTTTTTTTTAAACTCATCGGGAATATAGAGCAGAGATCACAAGCTAAAAGGGAGCAAGAACGGTGTTTGAGCAGGCCAGGATAGAGCCCGGTCGACCTGTGTGCACGACGAGCACATGCATGGCTCGGTGACCGTTCGGTCGACCGTGGCAAGTAAGCGATCGACCGACGCAGTCGACCGACTTAAAAAAATTGCTCTCGGTCGGTCCCGATCGACGGGCCGGTCGACTGAGGACAGGGGTCGGTCAACCGGCCGGTCGGCCGGCCGACGTATCTGGCGCGGATCTGTTTTCCTTTACCGTTCGGACTTTGTTTCTAAATTGGAGTCGAATCCAATTGGGGTTTCCTAAATTCCTGGGACTCTCTGGCTATAAATAAGGGCTATAGCCCTCATGAATTGTATCCCTTTTGTATCCCTCAAGTATTCTCTTATAATTGATTGTTGAATCAATAAAATCTCTCTCTCCCTTACCCCGAAGACGTAAGCAAGTTGCCGATCCTCGTTAAATACTGTGTTGGCTTACTTTCTCTCTTGTTTCTTTGTTCTTGATCGTGTCGGTACTTCTCCGGTGCGTTCATCTCCGTTGCTTGGCTTTCTCAAAATGGTTGTTGCCCAGAAAGAACACTAGCCGCAAGAAGTTCTATCCCCAAAGTAGCAACAAGTGGTAACAGAGCATCACAGGTTCGTCAGGGGTTGTGTGATGATTCCAAAGGAATCAGTTGCTGTTTAGCAGAGATCATGTGTCAATCTCGAAGCAGCGTTGGGACTGTTTGTGAGATCGTGTGTCGATCTTAAAACAGTGTTTAGATTGCTCAAGGAATCAAATTTGGAGGAGTAAATCACTTTGGAAACTCTTCGAGGGTTTCGCTTTGAGGCAAAGATCTTATCTTTATCTAGTTTGTTTAATCTAACTCTGTTTGTTTTCGCATTGTTTGAGGAATCAATTGAGAAGATGGCTGGAGATAGTACATCTACGGTAAAATCTGTGAATCCACATCCATTGAGGATTTGTAACGCCCCGATCCCGCGGGCACGGAGACGTTACTGCGACGTATATACACAAGTCAGAAATACCCTCACATATATACGCTAAGCATCAGTACAAGTAAGAATAAGAGTACGAAAGCACATGGTGCATTATATATTCCAACATATGAGTACAATTACAAAGTTATCAGCAGATGTGACTCAATATTAAAAGAATATTACATCACTGATAAGCGCAAATGGAGAATATAAAGAGGTGTACAAGTATGAACAGTACAAAAAGCGCTCAGAGTTTACAAAAGGAAACCTAGAGAGACGCACAGAGGGGCCTAGAAGGATAGGACTTCAGACGGTCTGCTTGAGATCCACGCTACCGCTGCACTTCTCAGGTCCTTAACTGAGAGAATTCACAAGCTCTTGCTCTGAGACCTGGACATGAGGATCCAGGAGAGTCAGAACTCCCTGGCGAGTGATGATGCGAATGCCAGATGGCGTGCAAAGATAAGCACATGTGTATCGATAAAATCGAATCATAATTATGCATTGAAAACTGTATCGTGAATACAAGCATACATGTGTTGGCCCAAAGGCCCATCACTCTAGTTTTGATGATGATCAACTCATGTAGTTATTGTACTAATGATCTTGTGTTTAATTAGTGACAGATTTGTTATCAAGATCTTAGTAGGTGTGGAGCTTCAACAAAGGATTTAAAGTCAAGTTTTGGAGCTAGCACGGTTGATTCACGAGCCTATGCATCAAGACCACATCAAGAGTTGAGCTCGTTGGATCGTGTTTGGACCAAGTCTAGAAAATGAGAAGGCTTCAAGTGAAGACTTCAAGAAGATGAAGACTTGTGTCTAGGTATAAGATTTTTATTTTTAGATAAAATGTAAAGGATAGAATAGTTGGTGGATTGCTCAAGTACATATACACACACACTCTTGTTTTTAGTTTGTTTTAGAAAAAGATTTTTTACTTTGGAAAAATACCTTTTGGTTTTTGGAATTTCTTATATACATATCTTTTAACCAAACCAAGTTTAAAGCTTAATGTCAAAAACATACATATCTTATTTGTGTAGTGGATCATATCCATACACACTATGCTTTAATGAATTCAAAATATCTTGTTTTTGTATCATGAAGAAGTTTGGAAAAATAAGTTTTAGAAAAATACAAGTTTTCAATTGAGCCAATATTTCCATATTACAAAAATAGTCCAAATCTTTTATAACATGCCTTGATTTTGTGCAAGCATGTTTGTTTATCAAAGTATATTGGTAAAACTATTTTTGTAAATTTTTCAGTATTTTATGGGATTTTATGTGAACCAAAAAGACCAAGTTTTAAATCCCTTAGAGTTCTGTCCTGGCTATAGCCGGTCGACCGACCCGGTCAACCGACGTGCACAGACGTGCACGCCAGTTCTGCAGGATGGTCGGCCGACCGACCCGGTCGACCGTCCAGAGAGCTCTGCTCTCTGGAAAGGCCCCGGACGGCCGACCGGACAGAGAGATTGCTCTCTGTATCCTGACTCGGTCGACCGCCCGGTAGACCGATGGCTCAAACGGTCTGAAATATAACCGTTGGCCGGCTGACCGGACGGTCGACCGTTAGGCCTGACAGACCCCAACGGCTAGTTTTTCTTAGCCTATAAATTTGGGGGTTTGGGCATTGTTTTTCCACAAGATTTCTAGTGGGTTTTAAGCCAGTTTTTCCTACTTCATTAAAAGAGTTTTTCCCACTAAATTGAGAGCAAATACTTCCAATCAAAAGGGGAGTTTTTTTCAAGAGTGTTAAAAGAGATTCTTTGAGTTTCCTCCACCATTCTCATCCTTGTTTTTCTCACAAACACTTGAGCAACCCATTGACATATTCATTCTATAGGAGTGTTTTTGTGAGAGGATTTTAGGTGATCAAGAGTTGTGATCACCAAAGTTCTACTTTGTTCTTTGAGAAGGCGGACGGTTGTGTTCGCATTGTTTCGGGTCCTAGTGTGGACTCGGTTGTTTCGGGTTCGGGTGCGAACTCTTGTTTGAGGTGCGACCTCGGCGAGCCGGTGGGCTTGCGGTGTGTACGGACTAGGGAGTCCGAGAGTTGTAGGTGTTGCGGCACCGGGTGATCCATTGGGATCGAGTATAGTGGAAATCCTTCGTGTGTCGAAGGCGGAGATGTAGAGCAAGTGTGCTCGAACCTCGAAACAAATCCCTTGTATTTGCGATTGCTCACTCTCTCTCTCTTTGTCTATTGTTTATATCTTGCATACTTTTATTGTGCTCATCTTTACATGCTTGATATACATTGTGTGCTTAATTGATATACATGCTTGGGTTGTTTGCTAACACTTGTATTTAACCAAGAGAGCCAACGCGGCACCTCAACCCCTATCAAGGGGTATCTAGAGGAGTTTGTCCAGAGCCCTTCACGGGGAATTCGGCAACACTCTTGAGTTATACGTGGTGTTTAGTGTAAGAGTTTAGTTTAGGATATAATAGTTTTTACTTCCGCATTATTTTGCATTAAGTGACCATTAGATTAGCCATCACCTATTCACCCCCCTCTAGGTGACTTACAATTGGTATCAGAGTTTGGTACTCTGATTTGGGTCTTACAACCTAGAAGTTAAAGATCCTCATTTTAGGCTAATCACAATATTTTTGTACACACACCATGGACTTCATGTCACCACCCATGTTTGACATTCTTAACATCCATATATGGAAGGTGAAGATGTCCTTGTATCTCAAAGCCTTAGGTATTCATGTTTATCTTGCCATCACTAAAAATTCATATTGTTTAAATGGCAATAATTTTGAGGCTAATGCAAAAGCCCTTTATGCTTTAAAGAGTACCCTAGATGATGTTTATTTATCTAGAATTTCTAACATTGATTCGGCTTTTGTAGCATGGAACACCCTCATCTCCCTTGGCGAAAAAGATCTATATTATGCGGGGAGTGACTCGGATGTTGGAAGTGGCGTCTCCAACTTGTGCTATATGGTCCAAGGGGATAACCCCTTAAGGTAAACACCGAATCTGAGTTACATGATGAGGATATGTCATATGATGAGCTTACCACTTTTTGTCAACTCCTACTTGAGAAATATGACATGATTAAGAAAGAAAATAAAAATTTGAAAAAGAATTTTGATTGCATGCTAAAAGAAAAAGATTCATTAGAAAATAAGGTTGCATGCATTGAAAAAGAAAATAAAGATTTGAAAAATGAGAATGTTTCCTTGTATTCAAAATTGAATGATTTATGTGAAGGAAACACTAGTTTGAAAAATGAAATTATTTTGGTGGAAAAACAAAAGGAAATTGTTTTGCAAGAAAATAACTCTTTAAAAAGAAAATTTGTTGAAAAAGAAAAAGAAAATGTTTTTCAAATGAAAAAGAAAAATGATTCTTTATCTCACCATGCTTTACATGCCACCACTAGTGAGATTAATGTTTTGAAAAATAAAATAAATTGTTTGAGCTCCACTTTGAGCTCATGTGCATTTAACCACACTAGATTGGAGTCTATGTTTTCAAAGAAACAAGCTCCACATTCTCATGCACATCATCATGCATATGCTTATGTTGCATGCCACAATCATACACATACACATAAGCATCCTAAGGTGTACATGTGTATACATTGTGGCCGCAAAGGCCATTTAGCAAAATTTGTTAAGACAAGTTGCATCATTTTAATTTTGCTAATAATAAAAATTTTTGGGTTCCTTACAAGACTGACCCCAAAGGACCCAAGAAAATATGGGTACCAAAATTCCCACCTTGTGTATTTGATGTAGGTGAGGGCTCTCACAAAACGTGAGAGATTTGGTGCCTTGATGGTGGGTGCAC
Organism: Agave tequilana; assembly: GCA_038442645.1. Classification (NCBI taxonomy): domain Eukaryota; kingdom Viridiplantae; phylum Streptophyta; class Magnoliopsida; order Asparagales; family Asparagaceae; genus Agave; species Agave tequilana. Next base: position 25,618 of record JAVJIF010008874.1, on the reverse strand, counting down.
TTGAACTAAAAGGACATATATTTGGAGTACCGCTATCAAGGAGGTTTTGGTGGGAAAGACCACCATGCTTGGAGCTTTGGAGTTGATAACAATCTCTAAACTCCTACTTTTTATGTCATACTTTCTACATATATCATATTCATAGCATGTTTGTGTTTTGTGTTCTTATGTGCTTCATGTGGTAAAAACATGCTTAGATGTAGTTTTTATCAAAACTTGTATTATTCATGTACAAATAATGAGTTACATTTGATTATATATATTTGCACTTCATGCTCATTTGTACCCACTATATGCACATATATATGCTAGTTTTGATGATTCTCTCATTTATACTTGTTTTGCCTATTTTATGATTTTACTTCATGTATATGCATTTTTATTCAAATCTAATAAATATACATGTATATCCTTTTTTGAGTCTCTTGCCTTCATGCAAATACTATTAATAGACTCGTTTTATGTTGGGATATGTATGCATATTGTTAGATTTAGATAAATCATACATATACCTAGAAGTTTATTGTTTTTAATGAAAAATAAATTTTCATGTTTTGTTTGATAAAATAAAATGAATAATTTGTTTTGATCAATTTTGAGCTTTATTGATTATTTTCATGAAAATGCTATATACATGATTCTTGTACACTCATACCTCATTTATTTTGTCATGACTTTGATTCATGAACATATTTTTGAGCTTCATAGATCGAGTGTCAATTCTTATATTTGGTATGATTCATGAAATACATATGCCTTGATTTCATGTTTTGAAGGATCTTTAACTAGTTTTTCAAAAATTATTTTAACTAGTTATTTATTCTTCAATGTTTATGAGATATACACATGATCCTATTATTGGTTCAATTGGTATCATTGAATCGTTTCATTTGGTATCAATTTGACTCTGTTTTTGTATACTCATATTTTATTTTCTATATATGTATGCTCTAATTTTCAATTGGTATTAACCATTCTCATACATATATATGATTTTCATGTGCTTGCTTTACAATTGATATACATCTTTAAAGCACAAAATTTATGCTAAGCTTAATTTAAAACTTTATTTTCAATTGGTATCTCAATTGACATTTTTAAGCTTATGCATGTTTTTCAATTGGTATCAAAATGCTTCAAATTTGTTATAAATTTACATTGATATCAATATGTTTTATCTATTTGAAAAATTAAAAATTTGTAATGTTTATTTACAATTTGTTTATTTACATTTGATATCTTAAAATTTGATTTCCTAAGATATCTTAAAATTTTGTTTAAGAAAAATTCAAAATTTTGTTTAAGAAAAATTCAAAATTTTGTTTGAACAATTAAAAATCAAAACATTTTTGATTTGTATTGCCTATATGCAAGGAGAGCTTAACATCTCTTCTACATATAGATTCATGATGAGTGTATCTTATATTGAGGAGCTTGACAACTCTTCTTTATGTGATACACGTGTGTAGGGGGAGCTTCACATCTCCTCTTATGCATTACATATTATGCATTATGTGAATTAGGGCTTGTCATCCCTCTTTCATGTAATATATATGTGTAGGAAATTTACTTAACCGTCTTCCTCTTCATGAATGTATATCGCATATAAACTTTTATTGACTTAATTGTTTACCCCTTCTTGATCTCTTTGTTTATGACAAAAAGGGGGAGAAAAAAAATTTTTGTTGATTGTGTTTTTAACCCCTTTATTGATGATTGACAAAAAGGGGGAGAAAGATTTTGGATTTATATGCATGTTTTGTGTAAAAGTATTTGTTTATGCATATATGTTAAGTATTTGTTTATGCATATATGTTTTGTTTTGCAAATAGGAGAAAAGAATTTGATTTGGTTTATGCTTGATTGGCATGTTTACTCCTACATTTGCATACATGTTTATGTGCCTCATTGCATATTTATTTTGTTTATTTGTGATGCATGAGTTAAGGGGGAGCTTTCTTGAAGCTTTACTTTAATCTATGCATATATAACTTCATGAGTTTTGTCATCATCAAAAAGGGGGAGATTGGTATCAGAGCTTAAAGATTGTCTAGAAAATGAGAAGGCTTAAAGATTTTGGATTTATATGCATGTTTTGTGTAAAAGTATTTGTTTATGCATATATGTTAAGTATTTGTTTATGCATATATGTTTTGTTTTGCAAATAGGAGAAAAGAATTTGATTTGGTTTATGCTTGATTGGCATGTTTACTCCTACATTTGCATACATGTTTATGTGCCTCATTGCATATTTATTTTGTTTATTTGTGATGCATGAGTTAAGGGGGAGCTTTCTTGAAGCTTTACTTTAATCCATGCATATATAACTTCATGAGTTTTGTCATCATCAAAAAGGGGGAGATTGTTGGCCCAAAGGCCCATCACTCTAGTTTTGATGATGATCAACTCATATAGTTATTGTACTAATGATCTTGTGTTTAATTAGTGACATATTTGTTATCAAGATCTTAGTAGGTGTGGAGCTTCAACAAAGGATTTAAAGTCAAGTTTTGGAGCTAGCACCGGTTGATTCACGAGCCTATGCATCAAGACCATATCAAGAGTTGAGCTCGTTGGATTGTGTTTGGACCAAGTCTAGAAAATGAGAAGGCTTCAAGTGAAGACTTCAAGAAGATGAAGACTTGTGTCTAGGTATAAGATTTTTGTTTTTAGATAAAATGTAAAGGATAGAATAGTTGGTGGATTGCTCAAGTACATTTACACACACACTCTTGTTTTTAGTTTGTTTTAGAAAAAGATTTTTACTTTGGAAAAATACCTTTTGGTTTTTGGAATTTCTTATATACATATCTTTTAACCAAAACCAAGTTTAAAACTTAATGTCAAAAACATAGATATCTTATTTGTGTAGTGGATCATATCCATACACACTATGCTTTAATGAATTCAAAATATCTTGTTTTTGTATCATGAAGAAGTTTGAAAAAACAAGTTTTAGAAAAATACAAGTTTTCAATTGAGCCAATATTTCCATATTACAAAAATAGTCCAAATCTTTTATAACATGCCTTGATTTTGTGCAAGCATGTTTGTTTATCAAAGTATATTTGTAAAACTATTTTTGTAGATTTTTCAGTATTTTATGGGATTTTATGTGAACCAAAAAGATCAAGTTTTAAATCCCTTAGAGTTCTGTCCTGGCTATAGCCGGTCGACCGACGTGCACAGACGTGCACGCCAGTTCTGCAGGATGGCCGGCCGACCGACCCGGTCGACCGTCCAGAGAGCTCTGCTCTCTGGAAAGGCCCCGGACGGCCGGGCGGCCGACTGGACAGAGAGATTGCTCTCTGTATCCTGACTCGGTCGACCGCCCGGTCGACCGATGGCTCAAACGGTCTGAAATATGACCGTTGGCCGGCCGACCGGACGGTCGACCGTTAGGCCTGACAGACCCCAACGACTAGTTTTTCTTAGCCTATAAATTTGAGGGTTTGGGCATTGTTTTTCCACAAGATTTCTAGTGGGTTTTAAGCCAGTTTTTCCTACTTCATTAAAAGAGTTTTCCCACTAAATTGAGAGCAAATACTTCCAATCAAAAGGGGAGTTTTTTTTATCAAGAGTGTTAAAAGAGATTCTTTGAGTTTTCCTTCACCATTCTCATCCTTGTTTTTCTCACAAACACTTGAGCAACCCATTGACATATTCATTTTATAGGAGAGTTTTTGTGAGAGGATTTTAGGTGATCAAGAGTTGTGATCACCAAAGTTCTACTTTGTTCTTTGAGAAGGCGGACGGTTGTGTTCGCATTGTTTCGAGTCCTAGTGTGGACTCGGTTGTTTCGGGTTCGGGTGCGAACTCTTGTTTGAGGTGCGGCCTCGGCGAGCCGGTGGGCTTGCGGTGTGTACGGACTAGGGAGTCCGAGAGTTGTAGGTGTTGCGGCACCGGGTGATCCATGGGATCGAGTATAGTGGAAATCCTTCGTGCGTCGAAGGCGGGGATGTAGAGCAAGTATGCTCGAACCTCGAAACAAATCCCTTGTGTTTGCGATTGCTCACTCTCTCTCTCTTTGTCTATTGTTTATATCTTGCATACTTTTATTGTGCTCATCTTTACATGCTTGATATATATTGTGTGCTTAATTGATATACATACTTGGGTTGTTTGCTAACACTTGTATTTAACCAAGAGAGCCAACGCGGCACCTCAACCCCTATCAAGGGGTATCTAGAAGAGTTTGTCCAGAGCCCTTCACGGGGAATTCGGCAACACTCTTGAGTTATACGTGGTGTTTAGTGTAAGAGTTTAGTTTAGGTCATAATAGTTTTTACTTCCGTATTATTTGACATTAAGTGACCATTAGATTAGTCATCACCTATTCACCCCCCCTCTAGGTGACTTACAACATGAACAAGAGAGATATTGCAAGCAATATCCAGCAGAGAATAAGCATGGTATAATTAGATAAGAGCAGGAGACTGGTGGGATAGAATACGAGTGGTAAAGCAGGATATGAGTAGCAAATATAATAATTATCATAAAACTAGAAATCAGATGTAAAACCCGATGGAAGCAAACTTGGCAAAGCATACAACGGGTACATAGTGGTATCTTTTATTGTTACTTGTCTTACCCAGATGTCTAGATATGTGAACTAGTGCCCCAACACACATATATCCATATATGTAAAAGCAAAGTTATTATTATAAGCCAACGGAGGTATCAATGAACAATGTTTACAGCGAGTCCCGTACATGCTCGGGACCACGGTCCAGGGCGTTCCATTGCTGGTGTATGGAACCGGCGGCAAGTCCTACATGAGGGTCTTATAGGATGCACTTTTCAAGATGGTACCAAGAAGGAGAGAGCCAGCACTCCCCTCGGTCGCCTGGAGGCCCTCAGGTCAGACAGGAAGTTTTAGTTGCACAACATACTTAATATCAAAACACGAACATGTATTGATATCCGTAAGTTTCCCCTAACTTGATGTAAGTTGTCCCATTTTATAGTTTATTAGATAATTATCAGATTCCGGGAATGAGCAGGAACAAGCTAGGAATATCAGGAATATATGTGTATCAGGAGTACTGTTTGTACTAGAATATATCAAGTTATAAGCAAGATGAAGGTCATCATTCCCGTTATCGTGATAATTATAAAAGTCAAGTATATCATGCCGGGTGCCAAGTGATAACATGACAGGAGCGTGATATTAGGCAGGTGACAAGTCATGTCATAACAACGAGCAATTATCAAGTAGTAGCATGTCGGGTGTCAGGTGATAACACATCACTTATCAAGTGATACAGACTAGTGTTAGGTATTAGCATATAAATGACATGTATTAAGTAATAGCATGTCAAGTGTTAACCTATCAAGCATGTACATGGCAAGTAATAGAGTAATAGCTGAGCACAATCAAGTGGAGCTGAGCAAGCTGGAGGTATTGACAGCAAACAGTGTTTAACACTAGAGCGCCTGGCGACGTTACCGGGACGACTCGACTTAAAGTGCGAGTAGAAAATCTGGCAGCATCTGCTAAGCATGCCTACTAGGCGGAGCTGAAATACCTGACGGTTTGAGCGCACTTCTCTTTCGGGGCAGTGGGCGAGAACCGGAGGTTAAATACGCTCGGGGTCTAAGCACACTCTCGGTAGCTATCACGAAACCCATAAGGGTACAGGCCTAGAACCATTGGGTGGCCAGCCCGGGAGTGGGCAGAAAGCCAGAGTCGATGCGAGAGTACCTGCACGAGATGTTAGTATCACATAAGCATACATACAAGCGTGATAATATCTAGACTACCGTGAAGTGAAGAAGCCTGGAGGCTAATAGGGCTCGGAGGTCAAGTAGGAAGCCCGAAAGCTGAAAGGGCTCGGAGACCAAGTAGAGAGCCTGGAGGCTAACGATCACGAAGGGTCGGCCACGCATGGTATAAAGCAGTAAAAATAATACATCACTGGCATGGTATATATATAAGAAGTAAATTACCCTAGTACAAGCATTCGTCATAGGCATATACATACACAATCATGGGCACTCGGCCACATATAAATACAGGGGCAAAGCCCATTACAAAATACATATAAATGCATAATAAAATACACATCGACCCGACGAAGCAGGGAAAACCAAATGGAGGCGAGGACACTCGACTAAATCTCCAGAAAAGCCAAAAACTCTGAAATCCCTGGAACTCGCGTGCGCGTAGAAAATATAATAAAGAATATATATAATTTTTAGAGAGAAAGAGGAGAGAGAAAAGAGAGAGAAATATTTAGAGAGAGAAAGAGAGGGCTAGAGAGAGAAAGACCTAGAAAGAGAGAGATTTAGAGAGAAAATCTAGAGAGAGGAGGAAGAGGGCTAAAGAGAGAAAGAGATGACAAGAGAGAGGAGAGAGAAATAGAAAAAGAAAGAGAGGGACTGTAGAGAGAGAGAGAGTCTGTAGAGAGAGGGATGGTGAGAGGGTGAGAAAGTCAGCTAGAGAGAGAAATAGGGGGGAGAGAGAGTCGGCTAGAGAGAGGAAAGAAGAGAACAACAGAGGGGCTATTGCCCCTCTAGCTCACGCCCAGGCCAGGCCAGACCTGGCCTTGCTGCCTCCCCTGGCTGTGGCCAGGAAGGCGCAGGAGGTTGCACCATCCACAGTGGCCGGCGTAGGCAGGGGTGGCCGATGGCCACCCAAAAGAGAGGGAAAAGAGAGGGAAAAGAAAGAAAAGAAAGAAGAAGAAAAGGAAGAAGAAAAGGAAAAGAAAAAGAAAAGAAGAAGAAAAAGGAAAGAGAAGGAGGAGGAAGCTCGCCGGAGTTGGGAGGGGTTGCTGGCGGAGTTCTGTCCAGAGGTGGCGTCGGTGATGGTGTTGGTGGCCGGTTGAAGTTGATGAGAGAGAGGGAAGAAATTGAAGGGTGGAGGAGAAAGAGGAGGAGATGGAGAGAGAAAATTGAGAGAGAGATTAGAAGTTTAAGGGAGAGAGGGAGAGAATTTGGGGAAGAAGGAGGATGAGAAAGTGATCGTTGGCGCCAGGGGTGAAGAAGAAAGAAGGAAAAGAGAAGGAAAAAGAAAAGGAAAAGAAAATAAAAAGAAATAAGGGAAGATATTTTGAAGGGTCGTGTGGTGGAGGATTTTTGGGGAAAAAGAAAAAAAGAAAAAAATAAAGGAAAAAGGAGTGGATGGGAAAAATGGGGGAGGAAAGAAAAAGAAAAGAAACGAAAAAATAGATATATAATACTCCGGATCTGGGAAAATCCCAAAAACACCGAAAATGTCAAAAAATTGGACTGATCAGGAAAGGTCTCAATTTTTTTTTAAAAATAGTAAATATTATTTTAAGATACATGGTGAAATCGGTTCTCATAAATAAAATCTCATTTTCAAACTAAAAATCCTGGAGTCAACCATTGATACTGGTCCGCACCGGTTCCGCTGGATTTTGATAAATTCTGAAAAATCACAGAAAATGAATTAAAGGAGAAAATATGATTCTAAAAAGATATGTGAAAGTAGAATTCAGAAATTCAATTTCAATTGTAAAATAAAAATCTTAGAATCAACCAGCGATACTGGCCGACACCAAATCCGGTGAAATTTTGATAAATTCAAAAAATTCTTAGAAAAAGCATTTGGATAGAAAATGTGATTCTAAGAAATAATGTGAAAGCCGTTTCTAGAAATTCAATTCTGTTTGTAAATTAAAAAAATCTGAGAATTTATTTGCGGCACTGGTCGACACCAGTTTGAAGATTTTCAATTTAATTCAGGAAAATCCCAGAAAATCATAGAAAATCTAGAATATTGAAAAATAATATTTGAAACTGAAATCGGTCAAATCCGAATAGCAGAAAGATCAAATCAAGTAATACCCTAAGATCGGGTCCCCTGTTTAGACTAAGGTTGACTCTTAGTCCACGAATCCAGATCCAAGGCAAAACGATTATATAAATAATTGATTGAGATTTTATCTGCACACAAAAATACAGAATTTCAGAACTTAGAATAAAGAGTGCAAGTACTCAATACTATCGCAATAGTAAGTGGCTATGCGGTCGTGATTCACAAGGAGGGACTAGCGATGGAAGCTTTTTTAGTAAGTTCTCTTTTAAGTTACATTTAATAGTTAAAGATCTTCTTTTAGTTCTTTAAAAGAGAAGAAAAAATAAGTTAAAGTTAAGTTAAAAAGAAAGTGGTTGATTGAGAAGGTGGATAAAATAAAAAATGGATATATACAAAGAAATTGAAAAGAGTGATAAAAGAGTTGGGCGTTGATGGTGTAGGTGATCTAAACTAAAGAATTAAAAGAAAAGAAAGAAAAGCTAAAAGAAATACTTACCTCCTCTGGTTGATGACTTACCTGGAACCCTTGCATATTTTACCTTACTTCGGAGGCGATCAACGCATAACCCATAAGATCGAGCTCAGTCCCTATTCGCATTACATCATCAAGACGAACAAGAATGAAATGATATGGAATCTTGAGGAGGAGAACATCATCATGAAATATCGGTGGCACTCATACAAACATGGCTATATTGATGCTTCTAGGTTCACTTGGACATTCATCAAAACCCAAAAAGGAAAAATAGAAATAGAAGAAGAACATATAAATAAGAAAAGTATGAAGATGTTTCCTTTGATTACTTGTGGAAACGATAAAAGAAAGGAGGAGGTTACATCAGTATCACTCTCAACATAAGTCTCTCTCTTTCTTACTTACATAAATCTCAGTCTAACCTATGCTTACAAAGAAATAAAAAATTACATAAAAAGAAAAATAAAAACTAACACTAAAAAGAATGAAAAACTGACTTAAAATCTATCTCTGCATTGTCGCTCCTTATGGTTTCTGAAAAACCAGTATTTATAGGCAAAACCCAATGGGGAGAAGCGTACGGAGATAGGGGAGCAAATGCTCCCTAACTTCCTCAACAAAGCCGCGAAAAGCGGCTTTGGCCGCATTTCTGCGGGCCGGGTGTGGCCACGTGGCCACACCCGAGGGGGTACAACTCCTAGTTTGTGATTAGATGTTATCTGGCTCTGGAATTCCTGTTTCAGCTCCTGGACTTAACGAAACTGTCTTTGATCTTTGGCTTTAACAAATTGATTTTGGAAGATTTATTTTAACTGGTTTTCAATTTCTCTGATTTGTCATGATCTGCCTTGATTTTTTGATTTTAAATTAATTCTGAATTAAATCAGAATTTTTATGGGCTTTTGGGCTCATTTCTCTTTCCTTTCCTTTAGCAATGGGCCTGCATATAAATTAGACAATAATTAGGATTAAAAGTAGAGTTTATTATATAATATGTATGAGAATGTGACAATAAATGTGCAATATCAGCGACCGATCAATAATTCATAATACAAAATAAATACATGTAGTAAATCGAAAAATACGATCGAATAATATGAATACGCAACTAAGTACGTATTCTGGGAACGGGTGTTACATTCCATCCACCTTACAAAAGTTCCATCCTCGCAATTTTGATAAGGGTAAAATGAACACAAAGAGGACATGGACAAGAATTATACCAATTAAGATATGAATCACTATAGGTAAGACTCTCAAGTCGACTGAACAATAATCAGAATATAGACATCTTCTGCACTTCATGCTGTATAAATCTTCGAATGATGTCGAATAATACTGACCTGATAACATCGCCTTGCAATAGAATCCCGCTGTACTGCATACTCAATATTACTCCGAGAATGAGCCAGAATACCGAAGATAAAGAAAACCCTGATAATACTAAGCATAATAAGGAAGACCGATAGTTAAGAATTCCAAAGACCAGGTATCGATCAATCTGAAGGATATAACAAAGAATTATAGAATAACAGTAGATAAACCCGAATACCGACTTTTGAAAGATAATCCGATCGTGGATTAATTCTGAGAATACCCGAGCATCGTAGAATTGGTCGAAGAGATCATATAATAGCTTCATTCATAGCCGCTACCTCTCTAGTCTATCCATATTTTAAGTTGGTATAAAGGCTTCGAAAATCAAAACAGTGAAACGATGGAAAGGATTAGGAATCAAAAGAAGGATGATCAAGAAAGAATAGAAAACTCTTTACTTGTAGTTGGATTGTATAACCGGGATCCATGCATTCCAGTTACAAATTTCTTTACCATTAATTTGTCATCTGGACATACTGAGGATGTGAGAGCCTAGGCTCTGATACCATCCTGTAATGCCCCCATCCTGCGAGTACGGAGATGTTACTGTGACGTATATACGCAAGTCGGAAATACCCTCACGTATATACGCTTAGCATTAGTACAAGCAAGAATCAGAGTATGAAAACACGTGGTGCATTATACATTCCAACATATGAGTACAATTACAAAGTTATCACCATATGTGACACAATATTACAAGAATATTATATCACTGATAGGCGCAAATGTGAGAATACAAAGAGATGTACAAGTATGAATAGTACAAAAGACGCTCACGAATTTACAGAAGGAAAACTCGAGAGACACGCGGGGGGGGGGGGTCTGGAAGGATAGGGCTTCAGACAGTCTGCTGAAGATCCACGCTACCGCTGCACTTCTCAGGTCCGTAACTAGGAGAATTCACAAGCTCTAGCTCCGAGACCTGGACATGAGGATCCAGGGGAGTCAGAACTCCCGGAGAGTGATGAAGCGAATACCAGATGGCGTGCAAAGATAAGCACATGTGTATCGATAAAACTGAATCATAATCATGCATTGAAAACCGTGTCGTGAGTACAAGCATACAGGAACAAGAGAGATATAGCAAGCAATATCTAGCAGAGAATACGCATGGTATAATAAGATAAGAGCAGGAGACTGGTGGAATAGAATACGAGTAGTAAAGTAAGATATGAGCAGCTAATATAACAATAATCATAAAACCGGAAATCCGATGTAAATCCCGATGGAAACAAACTCGGTAAAGCATACAACGGGTACATAGTGGCATCTTTTATTATTATCACTCGTCTTACCCAGATGTCTAGATATGTGAACTAGTGTTTCAACTCACATATATCCACATCTGAGTAAATCAAGGTTATCATTGAAAACCAACGGGGGTATCAACAAATAATGTTTACAGTGGGTCCCGTACATGCCCGAGACACGGTCCAGGGTGTTCCATTGTTGGTGTATGAAATCGGCCGCAAGGCCTACATGAGGGTCTTATAGGATGCTCTTTTCAAGATGGTACCAGGAAGAAGGGAGCTAGCACTCCTCTCGGTCACCTGGAGGCCCTCAGGTCAGACCGAAAATTTTAGGTGCACAACATACCTAGTACCACTGTAAACACGAACATGTATTGATATCCACAAGTTTTCCCCAACCCAATGTAAGTTGTCCCATTTTATAGTTTATTAGATAATTATCAGATTTCGGGAATGAGCAGGGACAAGCCAGGAATATCAGGAATACATGTGTATCAGGAGTACTGTTTGTACTAGAATATATCAAGTTATAAGAAAGATGTCAGGTCATCATTCCGTTATCGTGATAATTATAAAAGTCAAGTATATCATGCCAGGTGTCAAGTGATAACATGACAGGAGGGTGATATTAGGCAGGTGACAAGTCATGTCATAACAAGGAGCAATTGTCAAGTAGTAGCATGTCGGGTGTCAGGTGATAACACAATGGTTGTCAAGTGATACAGACTGGTGTTAGATATTAACATGTAAATGACAGGTATTAAGTAATAGCACGTCAAGTGTTAACCTATCAAGCATGTACATGACAAGTGATAGAGTAATAACTGAGCACAATCAAGCAAAGCTGAGCAAGCTGGAGGTACAGACAGCAAATAGTGTTTAACATTAGAACGCCTGGCGAGGTTACCAGGACGACTCGGCTTAAAGTGCGAGTACAAAATCCGGCAGCATCTCCTCTAAACAAATCTAGTGGTAGAGCGCTGAGCGTTAAGCATGCCTACTAGGCGGAGCTGAAAGACCTGATGGTCTGAGTGCACTTCTCTTTCGAGGTAGTGGACGAGAGCCCGGAGGTTAAAGTACGCTCGAGGTCTAAGCGCACTCTCAGTAGCTACATGAAACCCATAAAGGTATGGCCTAGAACCATTGGGTAGCCAGCTCGGGAGTGGGCAGAAACCCAGAGTCGGTACGAGAGTACCTGCACGAGATGTTAGTATCACACAAGCTTACATACAAGAATGATAATATCTAGACTACCGGTGAAGAAGCCTGGAGGCTGATAGGGCCCGGAGGCCAAGTAGGAAGCCCGAAAGCTGAAAGGGCCCGGAGGCCAAGTAGAGAGTTCGGAGGCTAACGACCACGAAGGGTTGGCCACGTATGGCATAAAGCAGTAAAAATAGTACATCACAGGCATGGTATATATACAAGAAGTAAACAACCCTTGTACAATCATTTGTCACAGGCATATACATGCACAATCACAGGCACTCGGCCACATACAAATACAGGGGTACAGCCCATTACAAAATACATATAAATATATAATAAAATATTCATTGATCTGACGAAGCGGGGGAAAACCAAATTGAGGTGAGGACACTCGCCTAAATCTCTGAAAAAGCCGAAAACTCTTAAAACCCTAGAAACGCTCATACGCCAAAATATAATAAAAAATATATATAATTTTTAGAGAGAGGAAGAGAAGAGGAGAGAGAGAAGAGAGCGAAAGAGCTAGAGAGAGAAAGACCTAGAAAGAGAGAGATTTAGAGAGAGAAAATCTTAAGAGAGAAAGAGGGAGTTAGAGGAGACTAGAGAGAAAGAGAGAACAAGAGAGAGAAATCTAGAGAGAGGAGGAAGAGGGCTAGAGAGAGAGAGAGAGAGGAGAAAGAAACGGAGAAAGAAAGAGAGGGATGTAGAGAGAGAGTCTACAGAGAGAGAAACAGGGAGAGAGACAGAGGGACGGCTAGAGAGAGAAACAGAGGGACGGCTAGAGAGAGAAACAAGGAGAGAGAGTTAGCTATAGAGAGAGAAGAGAGGAGAACAGCACGGGGGCTGTTGCCCCTTGCCCAGGCCAGGCCAGGCCTGGCTTGGCCTAGCTGCATCTTCCTGGCCACAGCCAGGGAGGCGTAGGAGGCCGCGCCGGCCACCGTGGCTGGCGCAGGCAGGGGTGACCATCAGCCACCCTAAAAGCGAGGGAGAGGAGAGGGAAAAGAAAGAAAAGAAAGAAGAAGAAAAGGAAGAAGAAAAGGAAAAGAAAAAGAAAAGAAGAAGAAAAAGGAAAGAGAAGGAGGAGGGAAGCTCACCGAAGTTGGGAGGGATCACCGGAGGTGGCATTGGTGATGGTGTTGGTGGCCGGTTGAAGCTGATGAGAGAGAGAGGGAGAGGGAAAAATTGAAGGGTGGAGGAGAAGAGGAGGGGAGGGAGAGAGAGAAATGAGAGAGAGATTAGAAGTTGAAAGGAGAGAGGGAGAGCATTTGGGGAAGAAGGAGGAGGAGAAGGTATTTGTTGGCGCCAGGGGAGAAGAAGAAAGAAGGAAAGAGAGAGAAGAAAAAAGAAAAGGAAAAGGAAAAGAAAATAAAAAGAAAATAAGGGAAGATATTTTGAAGGGTTGTGTGGTGGAGGATTTTTGGGGAAAAAGAAAAGAAAAAAAGAAAAAAATAAAGGAAAAAGGAGTGGATGGGAAAAATGGGGGAGGAAAGAAAATGAAAAGAAAAGAAAAAATAGATAGATAATACTCCAGATCTGGGAAAATCCCAAAAACATCGAAAATGTCAGAAAATTAGACTGATCAGGAAAGGGCTCAAATTTTTTTTAAAAATATTAAATATTATTTTAAGATACTTGATGATATCGGTTTTCAGAAATAAAATCCCATTTTCAAATTAATAATCATGGAGTCAACCGTCGATACCGGTCCGCACCGGTTCGGGATTTTGATAAATTCTGAAAAATCTCAGAAAATGCATTAAAGGAGAAAATATAATTCTAAGAAGATATGTGAAAGCGGAATTCATAAATTCAATTCCAATTATAAACGAAAAATCCTGAATCAACCAGCGATACTGGCCAACACCAAATCCGGTGGAATTTTGATAAATTCAGAAAATTCTCAGAAAAAGTACTTAAATAGAAAATATGATTTTAAGAAATAATGTAAAAATATTTCTAGAAATTTAACTCGATTTTTAAATTAAAATTTGGGAATCGATCAGCGGTATTGATTTACACCAGTTTTGAAGATTTTCAATTTAATTCAGAAAAATCCCAAAAAATTATAGAAAATTTAGAATATTAGAAAACGATATTTGAAACTGAAATTGGTCAAATCTAAATAGCAGAAAGACCAAATCGAGTAATACCCTAGGATCGGGTCCCCGGTTCATACTAGGGCTGACTCCGAGTCCACGAATTCGGATCCAAGGCAAAACGATTATATAAATAATTCATAATACAAAATAAATACAGGAAGTAAATCAAAAAATACGATTAAAAAAATCTAAATACGCAACTAAGTATGTATTCTGGGAGCTGGGTGTTATAGGATTAATGTGGTAAAGTTTGATGGATAACTTCGGTATGTGGAGGCGTGAGGTGATGGATGCATTGACGGTATCAAACCTCGAAGACACTCTATGGTTGGAGAAAAAGCACGAGACTACTACAGAAGAGGATTGGGACATGATGAACCGGACGGCGTGTGGCTTGATCAGGTCTTATTTGACATAAGACATCAAGTATCATGTGTTGTATAAAACATCTACAAGGTAACTGTAGGATATCCTAGAGAAAAAAGTATCTAACAAAAAGTATCGAATCACGATTACAGTTAAAGAGAAGGTTTTATTGTTTCCAGCTGAAGTGAGAAATCTCCATTGATGAACACATGAATAACTACGCAAAGCTTCTTACAAACATAGTTAATGTGGATATGAAGATCGATGAAAAGGATAAGGTGGTAGTTCTATTAAATTCTCTTTCTGAAGAAGAGTATGAGACCTTTACTCTTACCTTGATCAATGGAAGATAATCACTTAACTACAATTAGATGCTGCTGCCCTTATGAATTATGAATTAAGGAGGCAGAACAGATTATCTTCTTCTAAGAGCACAACAGCAGAGGCATTGGCGGTAAGAGGTAGGAGTTCCAATCGAAAGGGCGGAGGTGATCAGGAAAGATCGAAGTCCAGTTCAAATTTCAGAGATCTGAAGAAAACCAGTGTACCTCATGTATAAAGCTAGGATACTGGAAGGTTGATTGTCCAAAGGCCAAAGGTAAGAAGAAGGAGTCGAAAACCGAGGCAAATCTCGCACAGGTGATCAGTACTCATACCAGTACTTCACAGGCAGATGGATCGGACTCAGACTTATCTGTATTTTCTTTCTCTCTTACTACTTCTACTATTGGTTACTCAGATAATGCTGAGTAGATCTTAGATACAGGATCTACCTATTATGTGTTACTGAACAAGGACTGATTTTCTAGCTTTGAGAAGTTAGATGGGTGTTTCACTGTCATGAGTGACGATTATTCGTGTAATGTAGAAGGGATAGGTACAATCTGTGTCAAGATATTTAATGAGATAGTACGAGAATTGAAGTAAGTGAGGTATATACCTCAACTCAAAAGGAATCTTATCTAAGTTGGCACTTTTAAAATGTTTGGTCTTTTGGTATCAATACGAGATGGTGTTCTCGAGATGGTGACCAAAGGCTCAATGAAGGTTATAAAGGGCGTCCGCCGGAACAATCTCTAATACTTGAAGGGTAGTACAGTTACATGTCAGGTGGAGACTTCTATTTCTTCAGATAATGTTTACACACAGGTCTGGCAGATGAGGCTCGAATACGGAGGAGAAAAGTCTTTACAAGCTCTAGCAAATAAGGGATCATTGGAAGGTGCATTTACTTGCAACTTGAAATTGGGTGAACATGGTGTTCTGGACATGAAGAAGGTAAAATTCAGCACCACTACTCACCACTCTGAAGGTCTTCTTGATTGTGTTCATGTAAGAATTTTTTGGGGACCTGCTATGACTGTATCGCTTAGAGGTCATAAGTAATTTGTCTCTTTATTGATAATATATCTAGGCATTGTTCGATATATCCCATGAGACAAAGGTGTGAAGCCCTAGGTATGCTGGTAAAGTGGAAGGATATGAGGGAGAAGCAGACTGGTAGGAAGATCAAGGAGCTACAAATTGGTAATGTTGAAAGACACAAGAACCAATTCCTAAATTTGGCCAGAACACTGATATGGGCACTCACTTCACAGATGGAATACATGGGTTGGCTAAGGAAATAAACCGTTCCTTACTGAAGAAAGATCGGTGTTTGTTGTCTAATGCATAATTAGATAAATCATTTTGGGTTGTAGCGATTGTATATGCTAGCCCTCTCATAAATGGATTGTTATTGACTGCGATAGGAGGTAAAACTCCATTGGAAGTTTTATCTGGGAAAGTTGCTCAAGATCATGATTTGCTGCGGGAATTTAGAAGTTCGGCCTACTTTAGTGTCAAAGATGAAAAAGTGAATCTTCGAGTAAAAAAGTTTGTGCTTTTGAGTGTCAAAAGAAACATGAAAGGCTATAGGTTGTGGGACCCTGAAAACAAAAAGATCGTGTTAAGTCAGCATGTCTGTTTTATGAGACTTCATTGTTGAAGTCTACCATCTCTCAGCAGGTGAAGAGGATGAAAACTAAGGATGTATCACAACGGATGGAGGTTGATGCTACTCCCCACCTCCAGTTGGTTTAGTATCAGTAAGGACTTCACCGGATGTGACACCGGATTGAGATCATGTAGCCAGTTTTAATGCTGAACAGGTAGAAGACATTGATGAGAATATCGAATTATTTACAGTAATTGAAACCAAGATAAAACCACGAAAGTGGGTGTAGAAGCATGAATCTCAAGTTTGTGATCATGACAAACTTAAGTTGGAGGTCGTTGTTCTCCATGATAGTAGTAAGGAGGTTCATATGACTCAGTCAGTTAGGTTCGTTGCTGAAGATTCAATCACAGGTGCTTGAGCCTGGTGGAGCTCATTTCAATGAACTATAGTTGGCTTGATCCCCTGGGCAAGGTATGTAGGCAGCCGTAAAGGCGCAACCATTTTGGTGATGCAACCCGTATGAAGCTTTGGTGTATTTGGGTTCTCAAGAAGCATATTGGAACTTCACGCAGAGGTGAAGAGTTAGACTTCACGTAGAGGTGAAGTATTGTGATCTCGATAAACGGATGATCTTTTGGTGAGAAGAAAGTTGAGCTTACATAAAGGAGGGTGTGCATCCAGTTTGTTGAAGCCGATGATGGCGTTTGGTGTGCTCTACTCAGATTTAGTTGGACCGTCTTAAAGACATATGGACCAAAGAGAGCCAGTCAGTTGGAGAGTCAGTGTTGGCTCATGATGGGTTCTTCTTGAGGTCATTTGGAATAGAGTTTCATTATGTTGCTGAGTTGGGACACGTTGGTTAGCTTGTATGGTATTTCTCGCCCGTGGAGTGATGGGAAAGCATGTGTGGTCCATTCCATTTGGATAGCTGAGCTGAAGTTGAAATCTTACAATTGATATTAGAGTTTGGAGAGCGTTTCTTGAGGGGATGACAAGCTCAATTTGGATCTGGTATGATCAGTAGAAATCAATTGTATGTGTACTAGCGATTCGTTTTGAAGAAAACAGGTTTCGTCTGTTGGCCAATTCAAGACCATGTGTCGATTTCGCTGAGACCGTGTGTCGATTTCGCTCAGGAGCACTCAAGTCGAGATCGTGTGTCATTTCGCCAGGTGTTCGTTGGAGTTTGGCTCAGATTTGAAAAATCTTCACCGAGGTGGAGAATTATAGGGAGAGAAGAGATAGAGGAAAGAAAAAGACATTGGAAAAGTTTTTTTAAACTCATCGGAAAGATAGCGCAGAGATCGAAAGTCAAAAGGAAGCGAGAACAGCGCTTGCAGCAGGCCAAGATAGAGCCCGGTCGACCGCCCGGTGGACCGGTGTGCACGATGAGCACATGCATGGTTCGATCAACCGTGGCAAGTAAGCGGTCGACCGACGCGGTCAACCGATTGAAAGGAAATTACTCTCGCTTGGACCCAATCGACTGGGCCGGTCGGCCGACAGGTGTATATGGGCGCGGATCTGTTTCTTCTTTTAGGATTCGGACTTCATTTTTGAATTAGAGTCGAATCCAATTGGGGTTTTTTAAATCCCTGGGACTCTCTGGCTATAAATAAGGGTTAGAGCCCTCATGAATTGTATCCCTCTTACATCCCTCAAGTATTCTCTTGTAATTGATTTTTTAATTAATAAAATCTCTCTCCCCCTTAGCCCGAGGATATAAGGAAATTGTTGAACCTTGTTAAATACTATGTGGCTTGCTTCTCTCTTATTTCTCTATGCTTGATTGTGTGGATACTTCTTCGGCACGTTCATCTCTGTTGCTTGGATTCCTCAAGTTGTTTGTTGCCCAGAAAGAAGACGCTAGCCATAAGAAGTTCTATCGCCAGAGTCGCAACAACGCCTCTCTCTCTCTCTCTCAAATTCTCACTTTGAAACCTTAGCCAATGATCCCGAACGAGAGACCTTCCCTCAGATCTATTGTGCGCTCCACCACTGACGACTATGATGCACGAACAACAGGCTTGGTGGCTAGGCGGCGAGCTTATTGCAGGCGGTCTCGCCGATGTTCCAATGTCCAAAGGTCGCCCACTCTTCGGGGAATGCGGTGCATGTGATCGTGACGGTACTGTTGCGGCGGAGAGGGGTGCTTCTGGTGTCGCTGCAAGCTCTGCTTCGAGTAGAGGCTTTCAAGCGTTGGCCCTCCCTCCTTGTCCCTCACTTCGACTGCCTCCAGCTCCTGGCTCCACATCGACTACCCAACGGCCTCCTCTTCCTCCCCGCCAACTTCACCGTCCTCATCTGCTGCCTCGAGGTCCCCAACCCGCCCCCATCGGCACCGTCGACCTCCGCGCCATCCCTCACGTGGCCTTGACCAATGGCCTAATCTAAATTCAACCATAGTGGATGGAATTATAAATTTATAATGAATCTGCAAGTGAATTTCAAAAGATCCAATCCATTGACACCTCTAGAAACCACCAACAAATATAAAGAAATCCATGTTGTCATAAACATGTTTATGCTTAGAGACAAACCAAATGCACCATCCACGCCCCCCAACCAATTATGTCTTTTTTTTTCTTTCTTTCTTTCCTTTTTTTTTTGGGAATTATTCGACTATTTCTTAGCATGCCATAAATTACAACATGCCTTTTTCATTTTTTGTTAGAAAAACTCTAATATTCATACTACCGTGAGTTTTTTTTTTTTTGTGGTGTGGTGTGTGTTGGGCGGGGGGGGGGGGGGGGGGGGGGGGGGGGGGGGGGGGGGGGGGGGGCGTTGGTGGTGTTTTTCCTTTTTTGTTTTTTGTTTTGTTTTTTTTTGTTTTGGGTTTGGGGGGGGGGGGGGGGGGGGGTTTATTATATTATATGTAATACATAATTGGATAACTAAATTAGGCTTATTCATACAATCATGATTGTCTTTTTCTTTTTTCTTTTTTTTGGGGTACATAATTAGATAACTAATTAGGCTCTAGATATTCATATGATCATGACTGTCTTTTTCTTTTTCTTTGGGGGGAGGGGGGAGGGGGGTTGGGGGTTTGTTTATATTATAAATATAATAGATAATTAGCTAATTAGTAGATTTATCTCTATAACTCTAAAAAACACCAGTTGGAATGTTACAAAAAGGTTTCATCTATCGATTTTGACTTCAAGTATAAAAATAATAATTTCATCTGAAAACTTTATTTTAGAAAAAAATGGTTACAACCACCTATTTTTAACATAATTGGAAAAAAAATTTGCTTCATAATTTGTTTGGTCTCAGTCTTATCCATATTAGCAAAAAGCAATTAGACAGATATTCTTCCCATATAATTTGTTTTTCTTTTACCCTTTTCTCAGATCCAGACGCTGTTCTTCACCGTTGGGCCTGAAAAAAAACATGTTTCCCATTGCAGGTGAGTCTCACTGTGAATGACTTCAGCACCTTAGATTATTCGATCTTGATTTCAAGACGATAAAGGAGATCGAATCAAATCTATCGCTTAGCAGGAAGGGAGTCAGATTAAAAAACATGACATTTTTGTAAGAACTGTGATCATAGTCGCAGTCCTAATAAAGCTAAAAAATAGGATATTTTTATGAGAACTGTGATCAAGGTCACAGTTCTAATAAAGAGGACTGTGATCATGATTCCAGTCCTATAAATACTCAGAATCATGACATTTTGTGAGGACTGTGATCAAGGTCCCAGTCCTATAAAGATCACAGTCCTAATAAAGACTTAAAAATAAGACATTTTTGTGAGGTTTGCGTCATAGTTGTAGTCCTAATAAAGATTCAAAAATATGATATTTTTTGAGGACTGTGATCATGGTCGCAGTCCTCAGTTTAATACTGCGCGGGAGAGGGGGCATTTAAGTCTTTTTCACCACTCTAAAACGTGGTCAACAGCGCTTGTGCCCTCGACACGTTGCACACGACCCTCAATAGCATTTCTGTGCTTGACATGTGGTGCACACCCTTTCTTTAGAAAATGAGGTGGCTAAAGCAAATTAAATTTTGTCAGTAAGTTTGTTCCTAATCACGGTTTGATACAGATGGCTGAAATGAAATCCCCTTATTTAAGTTTTAGAATTTAATATCTTTTAAGTCTCAACAATCTCAATCTCGACAGTTTTGATTTTTTTTTTTTAATCTCTTTCTCATCTCTATCAAATGACAGCCTCTTTTTTTTACAAAAAAAAAAAAAACCAACATTATCCCTCTCTCTCATTAATTTTTCCTCTCTATCCAAATACTTATTTCTAAATTTTTAGATTTAAAGCAACTTACTTAGCAATTATTGTGAAAATCATTAGACAATAGAGATATAAATCTAAAACGTGCAAATAATTATACACATAATACAAAATAATAGCAAGATCTAAATTTATCCTTACAAATAAAAAATTATTTTTAGGAAAAACCCCCATAACTAAATGAAGAAAATATTCTCACACTTTTTGTCTTTAATTAAATTTCAGGAAAAAAAATCTTATCAATTTTTAAAATCATTGAAAAGATTACCTTATTATTTCCTATATCTTGTTTCTTTTGGATAAGCACATGATGACTATAAATTGATAATTTTTCTAAATCTCTTTAATGTAAATTATCTCATACTTAAATTCATATAAGCATTGGTGAAACATTTTCTTACTACTTTGTGGCATAGATAAATCAAATTCTGTTTACAATGAGTATTACAATATTTATATTACAAAATAATTATTGATAATATTACTTAGCATAAGATAATTATATTTTCCTGTTAATTTTTTAAATGTTTTTTAATGTATATAGTACGTGCCGGTATACTAGTTTACTTAAATTCCAGTAATATTTAGAGTACAAGGAGAAAAATGTTCGAGTTCTGTGCAATTGTAATATATAATTTTTTCAGAATTGATAATACTGTAGTATTTAAGACATTATGAAGTCATTCTTCCTAGTTTATCAAGTATAAGTTGAAGCAAAACCACCACAAAGAAAGTATAAACGAAAAGCAAACAGAAAATACCTTGAAAGTTTGAAGAACCAAGTTGGAATGATTCAATAATTTTCAACCATTCACTTTCACACCTTGAATGAACGGTCACTGCACCTTAACACAATACAAGAAAGATCCAAGAGCACTGCAATCGGAAAATAAGGCATAAATGCACTGCAGGACAGAGACACAGCCGGCCTACAACCTAACCACTTGCATGCATCTCCTTCCTGAAAGTGAGGGAAGTGAGTTCCCCCAAGGCCAATCAAACAACAGGATCTCAGGTTCATCCACGTGGAGTTCCTCAGAGTCACAAACCCCAGTGCACACAAGATTTCTCATCCTCACTTTGTAATTGCCGAGTGTCCCCTGCCAATTTGCACTGACAAAATCAACACTTGCTAACGTGGTCTCTTCACTGCCCACCACACCTCCACTCCCCCTATCCACTGCCCCCTGATAAGCCTCAGCAAATCTCTCTGCTTCTTGCTCTTCAAACAGTCAGTAGAGAAGGCCATGGCTCAGTCCATATTCATGTCCAGCCTTGGTGGCAACAGCCTCTGGGGCTCCCAGAGAGAGCCATTGCTCCTGTCTCAAATCGTCGACTTCGCCCGCTCCCTTCTCTCGTCTCGTCCTTTCACCGCCCGCTCGCCGAAACTTCCCGTCGTGTTACTCTTCTCCCAGTGCACCTACTCTTGCTCTCTACAAGTCTAGAGCCAAGGCCACTCCCAAGAAGGTGCACGCATGTACAGACATATGTTACCTGTCTCTATACATGTATCCTGTATTTGATTGCATACAAGCTAAGTGATTTTCCAGTACAGGTTGAGAAGCAGAAGGTGGAAGATGGTATCTTCGGCACCTCGGGGGGGATTGGTTTCACGAAGGAGAACGAGCTATTGTTGGTCGGGTCGCCATGATTGGATTCGCAGTGAGTGAATTTTTGTAGTTTAAATTGGATTGAAACATATGTATGTATTTTATCAAGAACTGTATATTTCTCTGATGTTAGTAGTCTACCATATCATTTAAAGTTATAGGGAAAAATATTAGGACACAAAGCATATAGTATTTGAGGCATTTATTGCAACTTTGGAAGCTGCAGGTCTTAGCCGTAAGAAGACCACATTCATTATTATCAGGTATTTCAGTTCTTTTCATTAGCTATAAGACTGTGAATTTTAGGATTTCCTAAACTACTAGTTATATTTAGGCTAAGTCTTGAAGAATTTAAAAAAAAAAAAAAAAAAGCAGGGCTCTTAATGTCACATCTATACATGTTTAAGAGAAAATTTCTTCGAAGAAAAAAGAGAAAGAGGATGATATGAATACTGTGATACCACACAAACAATCGAGGTATAACACCAATTGTTGTGTACTCAAGACCGTGTTCGACGTTGCATAAACATGACAAAATGTAATACTTGCAAAAGAAAAATAGTAAAGCAAAATAGCAATACAAAGAGAAAAGAGAAATAATACGAAAATTTAATGTGATCTGACAAACCCGGCATACGTCCACGGGAGAGAGAACTTGAGAGTTTTATAAATAAATTTGGTATAAGAGATCTAATCTTCTCCTTGATTCTCACAAGAGTATTCACCTTCCCTTTGATTTCCACAAGAGTATTCATCTTTCACTTGAATCCCTCAAAATTATAAGAGTATTCTTTCACTCTTTGCACCGTCACCTACCTCTTCCTTTGCATTGCTTCTTATATTTTTCTTTTTATAATATACTAGGTTACAATTTTTATTTATAAAGTTTTACAATACAAATCTTATTCGAACTATGAAATGATCTTGACTATCAGATACTTGAAGAACTTGATTAATCCTTATAGGAGTTGATTTTCTTGATGTAGAACAATTCTAAACCTTTCAATTTTAGAAACAAATCCTTCAATGAATAGAATTTGAGTTCTATTCAGAGTTCACCAGAAAGAAAACCTAAACATGCCCGAAAATGAAAACCTGAATCGATTCTGGGCCTCTGCCTTTCGACAGGCCCGAGCATCTGTCATCAACTGTGCCTTTCTGTCGACAGTTCCTGCTATCTGTCGACAGACTAAGCCACATTTCTTCTCTGTTGTGTGTGATCGGCATGCCTGTCGACCGCCACACAGTTTCTTTGATTTTGCTTCTTTTCTAAGTTTTTTCTTCTCCAACTTGATTGGATCTTTTTTGACCATCTTCTTTTTTTGAAAATAAGACAATTTTATGACAATCTCTACCTTGACTTTTTTTTAAGCCTTTAGCAAAATACATTGAAATTTTGAAATTTAACTTGTTTTTCCTTGATTGTAACCATATCGTGAAGTCTTTATTCTTTCCCACTCTCCCTAGAGCCTTTGGTTAATCACTACCATACCTGGGCCATCTCTGGCTTTGCCCGAATGCACTCTTTCTCTTTTCTGCAACACTTTGACCCGGTTTACGTCCTGTCGCAGTCTTCCTTGAAGCTCTACCTCGCGATGAGCTCCCTTCCAAGGTTGTCATTGAAACTCCACCTTGAACTGAGTTTTCTTTCTTCAGCTTGTATATCTATACATACTTCTCTTCTTCTAAGATTACTCTATCTCCTTGGCTAACCGTAATGATTTCATGTTGCACTTGGATCTAGCATCCCTTTGAGTCGAGCACCCCTATGGATATTAGTGTCTACCGTGCCTCCAGGACAAATACCGGACCGCCTCCAGAGCACGCATCGTCCGATCTCTACCAGTAACATTGATTATCCCAGTACCGATGACCTTTCAAGCCAAGCCATCCATCCTTTTGATAGCCCCTTCCTCTTTTGCAACCAAGGAGTGAAGGTTTCCTTCTGGGAACATATATGAATCACACTACTAGAATTTAATATCCAGCATTTAGTTGTAGAAGTGTTATCTATGAAAGATATTAACACATAGGTGACCGATATACTCTCTGCTACATCTGCCTCCGCAGATTGCTCTTTCTTCTTCAACCACTCTTGTCGATACTTGCAGTCTTTCTTCCAATGACCTTTCTGGTGACAAAAGTGACATGCTTTTGAAAAACTTAGACTTTTCTTTCCTTCCGATGACCACAAAACTTAAACCTTCCTACTCATCTTGATTTGACTTTTTCTGATCTCATTTGATAACAGAATGATCGTAACCTCCTCCAAGATGAAAGTTTCCTTTCCATAGAGTATGATGGTTATGATATGATCGTATGACTCCAAAAGTGAACTGAAAAGTATTAACACCTTGTCCTCCGCTTCGATCTTCACATCAACAGTCAGTAACTCGCTGATGATCTTGTTAAAGAAGTTCAGATGCTACAACATCCTTGTCCCTTCCTTCATACATAGCCTATATAGTTGTTTCTTCAAGTACAACTTGTTAGAGAGGTTTTTGTCATATACAATATTTCTAACCTTGACCACAAACCTGTAACTGTTTCTTCATCCATCATATTGTACATGACCTCCTCTGTGAGACATAATTGGATCGTGCTAGCCGCTTTCAGATCCAACTCCTCCCAATCCTCATCTAACATGCCCGCAGGTTTGTTGACTTTCCCTGTAGGGTTTTGTGAAGACCCTATTGCATCAATAATACCTTCACCCTCTTTTATCATAAATTGAAGTTTTCTTTTTCAATGAATTGCTTGAAGAAATTTTAATCTTCGACATATCACCTTATCGTCAATCTTAAGCTCTGATACCAATTATTGAGACCACACCAACAATCGAGTTATGACATCAATTATTGTGCGCCCAAGACGTGATCGATGTTGCGTAACCATTGCAAATGTAATTCTTGCAAAAGAAAACTAATAAAGCAACGTAGTAATATCAAGACAAAATAGAAATAACACGAGGCCAAACTCGGCCTACATCCACGGAGAGAGAATTTGAGAGAGTTTTATTAATAAACTTGGCACAAGAGATTAAACATTCTTCTGATTTCCACAAAAAATATCACCTTGTCATTGAGTCCCTCAAGAATACAAGAGTATTCTCTCTCTTTACACGTCACCTCCCTCTCTCTTTACATTGTCTTCCAATATTTTTTATATTTTACATTATACTAGGTTACAACTTTTTATAGAGTTTTACAGTACAAATTTTATTCGAACTATGAGATGAATTTGGCCTCAGATGCT
>JAVJIF010008873.1:0-72550 GCA_038442645.1 Agave tequilana | reverse complement strand
CATATACCTTGAAATATTTTTTAAAAATGAAAAAGATTTTGTGATGATTCATGTTTTCAAAATTTATGATGATTTTCACATTATCTTATTTAAAGGAATATTGAGCTTCATTGCCATTTTCATGTGATTTACACATATTCATGAAAAATGTTTAGTTTATTCCTTGATTGAAGGATTCCGTATAGTTTTCAAACATTTTCATTTAACTGGTTCGAGTTCTTCATGTGATAGATTATATGATATATGCACTTAAACTTAATTTTTCAATTGGTATCATTGGATATTTTCAATTGGTATCAATTTGACTCTATTTTGTATATACTAATATTTTGTTTTCTTTATATATGTATGTTCAATTTCTATTGGTATACTCATTTTTCATACATATATATATGATTTGTTTTGTGCTTAAGCTAAATTGATTTACATTGTTAAAGCACAAAGTTAGTTTATGCTAAGCTTAATTCCAATCTCTATTTTACAAGCTTATGCATTTTTTTTATATGGTATCAATATGGTTGATCATTACTTTACTCATTTATTGATCACTATTTTACAATTGATCATTTTCAAATTGATATCAAAAATTCAAATTTGTTTTATTGGGAGAATTCAAAATTTGTTTGATAAGAAAAATTCAAAATTTTTGATTTGTATTGCCTATATGCAAGGAGAGCTTAACATCTCTTCTACATATAGATTCATGTTGATGTATTGTATATTGAGGAGCTTGACCACTCTTCTTTATGTGGTACACGTGTGTAGGGGAGCTTCACATCTCCTCTTATGCATTACATAATATGTGTTATGTGAATTGGGGCTTGTCATCCCTTCTTTATGTATGCATATGTGTAGGGAAGCTAACTTAGCGTCTTCCTCTTCATGAATGTATATCGCATATAACCTTTCTTGATTGTTTGGTTTACCCCTTCTTTGGTTCTTTATTTCGGACAAAAAGGGGGAGAAAAATTTGACTTTAACCCCTTTGTTGATGATTGACAAAAATGGGGAGAAGAATTTGAGAGTTTATATGCATGTTGAGCATATTTATGTTTATGCATATATGTTTTGTTTTGCAAATAGAGAAAAAGATTTATTTTGTTTTATCTCCATTCATTTGCATACATGTTTGTGAGCTTTATTGCATATATTTATTATTTTGTGTTATGCATGAGTTAAGGGGGAGCTTCTATGAAGCTTTACTTTAATCCATGCATATATAACTTCATGAGTTTTGTCATCATCAAAAGGGGGAGATTGTTGGCCAAAGGCCCATCACTCTAGTTTTGATGATGATTAACTCATGAAGTTATAGTACTAATGATCTTGTGTTTAATCAGTGACAGATTTGTTATCAAGATCTTAGTAGGTGTGGAGCTTCAACAAAGGATTTAAAGTCAAGTTTTGGAGCTAGCACCGGTTGATTCACGAGCCTATGCATCAAGACGACATCAAAAGTTGAGCTCGTTGGATCGTGTTTGGACCAAGTCAAGAAGATGAGAAGACTTCAAGGGAAGACTTCAAGATCAAGACTGTGTCTAGATAGAACAGTTGGGGATTGCTCAAACATATATCACACACACACTCTTGATTTAGTTGTCTTTTCATAAAAGAATTTTCAGATTTAGAAAAGACTTTCATTTGGAAAAAACTTTTTGATTTTTTGAATTTCTTATTGCATGTCTTTTATGCAAAACCATATTTAGAGTTAATGCCAAAAAATAGATATTTCATCTAATTGTGTAGTGGATCATATCCATACACACTATGCTTTAATGAATTCAAAATATCTTGTTTTGTATCATGACGAAGTTTGGAAAACAAGTTTTAGAAAAAAAAATACAAGTTTTCATTTGAGCCAATATTTTCCTACTTACAAAAATAGTCCAATCTTTTATAACATGCCTTGATTTTGTGCAAGCATGTTTGTTTATCAAAGTATAATGGTAAAACTATTTTTGTAGATTTTCTAAGTATTTATGGGATTTTATTTCAATCAAAAAAGACCAAGTTTTAATCCCAGATTTTCTGTTCCAGGCTTCAGCCAAGTCGACTAGTCGACCTACCAAGTCGACTAGGGCTGAAGTCGGTCGACGCGCTCGGTCGACCGACGTGCACGACGTGCACGCCTTGACCTGGCAGATGGCCGGTCTGCCGACCCAGTCGACGGAACTGAGAGCAGTGCTCTCTGTTCTTTTGGGTCGACCGGACGGTCGACCGGAGGCTCCAACGTCAGATTCTTGACCGTTGGCGGTCGACCGGGGCGGTCGACCGACAGGTCTGACAGACCCCAACGCTAGTTTTTGACAGCCTATAAATTTGGGGGTTTGGGCATTGTTTTTCACTAAGATTTTTTGGAGACTTTTAGAGCCAGTTTTTCCTACTCTTTTCAGAGGTTTTTCTCCACAAAATTTAGAGCCAATACTTTCAATTAAAAGGAGAGTTTTTTATCAAGAGTGTAAAAGTGATCTTTGAGTTTTCCTCCACCTTCTCATCCTAGTTTTTCTCACACTACATTTGAGCATCCATTGATTATTCAATCTGTAGGAGTGTTGTAGTGAGAGCTTTTTATGGTGATCAAAGTGTTTAGATCACCAAGAGATTTCATTCTTGTACTTTGAGGAACGGGCAAGTGTGCTCGTGGTGATTTAGAGTTCGATTGTGAACTCTTGGTTTGAGGTGCGGCCTCGGCAAGCTTGTGGGCTTGCGTGTGTACGGGACTAGGGAGTCCGAGGGCTTGTAGGTGTTTGCGGCACCGGGGAGAGATCCATTGGGATCTTGCATAGTGGAAATCCTTCGTGTGTTGAAGGCGGGATGTAGAGCAAGTGTGCTCGAACCTCGAAACATACCTTGTGTTTGCGATTGCTCATTCTCTCTCTTTGTCTCTTTTATATCTTGCATGCTATTACTTGTCTTTATTTTTACATGCTAGATATTCATTGTGCTTAATTGATATACTTGCTTGGGATTGTTTGCTAACACTTGTATTCAACCAAGAGAGCCAACGCGGCACCTCACCCTTATCTAGGGAATCTAGAGGAGTTTGTCCAGAGCCCTTCACGGGGAATTCGGCAACACTCTTGTGTTATACGTGGTGTTTAGTGTAAGAGTTTAGTTTAGGTCATAATTATTTTAATTCCGCATTATTTGTCATTTAGTGACCATTAGGTTAGCCATCACCTATTCACCCCCCCTCTAGGTGAACTTTCACCCTAAACCCTGGCCTGGACTTTGATCTCCTCTTTCCTCCTTGCCCTTTCTTGATGAACCCCTGCCTCTTACTGCCAGTGCCTCCGCTGATGAGCTTGACTGAGAAGGATGTCTTTCCTTTCTCCTCGTCTCATAACTTGCCAGTGCAGACGACACCTCATGATAATCCAGAGTCTGTCTACCATTGATAAAGGTTAGAGTGAATGTCTCATACTCCTCCACCGGGAGTGAGTTCAAGAGGATTATCGCCTTGTCTTCCTCATCTATCTTGACATCCACGTTCACCAAATCTGTAAGAAGCTTCGTGTAGCGGTTGATATTTCATTCACGGAGCTCCCCTTCTTCATCTGAAACGGTACAGCTTACTCTTAAGCTGCAATCTCGATTCGATACTCTTGGTCAGATATTTCTTCTCAAGGGCTCCCACAAATGCTTCGCCGACGTCTCATGTAACGCAAGATATTTTATGTCTTGTGTTAAACATGAACGATCAACCCACACGAAGACCTGTTCATCTTCTCCCACTCTTCATTAGTGGTCGTGCTTCGCTTCTTCTCCAGAAGGAGAGTATCTCGAGGTTCGATGCATTCATGGCATCCATAACCTCACATCTCCACATCCAAAATTAATTGTGCCATTGAACTTCACCACGTCAATCTCGGATGAGGATTCATGGTCCTACCGAAGTACTTTCTTCTGCCATCTAGATTACTTGATCCTCTATCTATGCGGAAAAACCAACTGGAAATAGATCACAACTTCGATAAAAACAGATTTTTACCTTCTTCCCGAAACCCTAGATTGAGTTTCTGACTGGATCTACTCCACCAACGATTCCTTGAGCACTCCTTGCGTCCTTCTGAGATCGACACACGATCCCACGACATGACTACCGCTGATCTGAGATCGACACACGATCTCCACCGAATCACTCTCGAAGCCCTCCGAATCTCCAGAAAAATCCCAAGCGAAACCTGGGAAGTTCTGATATCACTTGTTGTGCTCCGACAACAACTAGAAGAGGAATCCCTGAATCTCCAATGCACGAAGAAAAACTCCCAAACACAGCACAAATCACAAAACTCAGAGAAAGAACACGAAAACAACGATTAACGAGGTTCAGCCTTGATGCCTACGTTCCTCGGGGCAATGAAAGAGAGTTCTTATTGATTTGAATAATCAATTACAATGGATGCAGCACCTCTGAGTATCAAGAGAGATGCTTCTTTCCTTGTACAGCAAAACCCTAGAAATCTCGCTTTTATACAACAGATTTCTGATTCAGCAAAAACAGTCCGCAAACCGACTGTCGGTCGACCGGCCGGTCGACCGACCCTATGCACCGGTCGACCGGGCCGGTCGACCGTTCCCAACCGAGAGTTGGGTCACTTCAGTCGGTCGACGGACCGGTCGACCGAGCTCCTCCTGCGGTCGACCGGACCGGTCGACCGCTGATGCCTTGTGCATGTTATGCACGTTGGTCGACTGCACCGGTCGACCGAACTCCTGCTACTGCGGGCGGTCGACCGGGCCGGTCGACCGAACTCCTGCTGCTGCTGCTGTTAACCTATTGCCGCTGTCCTTCCTTCGTCGACTTCCTCGACGATCCTTGTCGACTTCCTCGACTACATCCTCTCTCTTCCAACACAATCACCGTCGGATTGTGCACTGCTATCATCTACCTACAGTAGGCCCGAGCTGCTGTTTTTCCCAGACCCCTACAGTTGCATGTAATAACCTTCATCGAGAACTTGGCGGGAAATCCACAACAATCTCCCCTATCATCACAACATCCTCCATCCTCTGCATACGGCCATCATCACCTTCTGTATCTAGGATTAGATATCATCCCATGAACTTCAAGTTGAACTTCTTCCCCAAAAACTTTTCAATCAACACAATCTTCCATTTAGCCCTAGCCTTCTAATTCACTCCTTCGGCAATATCACAGCCTCCGTGAAGACTTCCTCCGTGAACTTCTTCCCCAAAAAAAAATTTTTTTTTTAAATTAGACAGGCCCCTGGCCTCATGGTCCCATGGCCTGGCCCTAGCGCCCCGGCCGGCCTGTCAGCCGGCCCTGCCAGGCCTGGCAGGCCGAGCCGAGGAACCAACAAAAAAAAAAATCCAGTTCTCAATCGTGAACCACTGGTTCAGATCTGGAACCAGTGGGTCACGGTTCTGAACCTCAGAAATCGGAACTGGCGCGGAGCAGCTGGTTCGGTTCGGTTTGGAACCGAAGATTCGGCGGCGGGGTCGGTTCCGGTACCAACCAACCGGTTCTTGGTTCTGTTCGGCGGTTCGAACCAAACCGAGGTCGAGTCTACTTGATGGGTGTATCAGCCCAGCTAGCGGAAATTATTGGGGCCTAATTTGTGCTGAAGTGTTCAGTGATGAAGATTAGTGCGAGACGTGTGTGGTGAGAAGGCGACTCGACGAGTGTTATCCAGTGGATCAATGCGAGGACATGTGATGGTGGATATGCTGTGTGATCGCTGACACGAGGGGTGTGGATTGATCTGTTACCTGTTGGAGTTCAAGTATTCCCACATTATGCAAGAAGGTAATATAGCGGCCGACTATGTGACAGCCTGATAGCATAGGCTCAAAAGGACTCAATGTCCATTACATGAGAAATTCTATGTCCGAGGAGCCGAGGAGCATCCTGGATGAGGAGAGAGATATGAGAGGAGTTGCACGAGGATGAAGGCCTAATTTAAACCTCCCTTGCTATCAAATATAAAACAGAAAACAATGCGCGAACCACGTCTCACCACCAAACTTTAATCACGTATGCAAACATTCTCTCTCTTTGTTTTTTTTTTTTGACTAATCGTGTGTAAACACTCTACCGTTCGCCCATCTTGTCAAGAGACCCATTTTCGGCCCATATTCTGATGCAAAATGGAAATTGAGGCCCCCGTCAACAACATGTGAAATCTCTTGTTTCCTACACAATTATTGTCATTTCAGTGGGCCAGGCCAGAGTCAGGCATTGCTGATGGCTGGTACTGAGACTTCATGCTTTCTCCAATGTTGGGCTGCTATATGTGCATCACATTAATCTCCGGGGGTGGGGGGAGAGAGAGCTGTTTGATGAAATGCCCTTGAGAAAATTTGCCTCATATGCTGATATCTTTCTTCGACTCAAGTACATAATTTGATTCCATGATAGTACGCTCATCCTCTCAAACGGGATCTTCAAATCGAGGTTGGTGATTTTTGTTGTATAAAAGTTTCTAGTAATATTTTCTATTAATTTAAAACATGCAATTCTTAAAATTAACATACGCTAATCATAATTTAAACAAAATTATAACAATTCTAGCATGTCATTATCAGAAAATAAATTAAGATGAAAAAGGTGACCTGAAAAATACAGTCGTAATGTCGCTTCCCTAGGAGACAATGGCTGCCTCGTTATCTAGACGTGGAGATGGTTGTATTCCCATAGCAGTAAAACTCCCCCAAAATCACTAACACCTGCCCTTAAATGGAAGAGTAAGTCTCTATTCAGAAGGAGAATTATTGTCTAAGAAATTTAAAGAAAGAGATGAAAATTTTAATCTAGGTTGAGGCCTTTCTCACGAAGAGTAAGCCTCAAGTGAAGTATAAGTGGGAGAGATGAGAAGTTGAGAGTGTTATACTATTTCTCTAACTGCTGGAGGGAAGGGTAGGCCTCAAGTGAAATATAAGAGGAAGAAATGAGAAGTTGAGAGTGTTGTACTATTTCTCTAGCTGCTGGAGGGAATGGTCTATTTATAGGTTTCATACCCTTAGTGGTTGTAACCGTAAGAGATATCACGATCACATAATCGGATGGTTGAGAGATTTTCTTACCGAACGGATCTCATGAGACTTAGTCTCATTTAACTAGGTAAAATGAATAAACCTGAAATAAAAGTTTTTTTTTATTGATTTTGAACTCAAATTCCAACAGTCCACCTAAAACCTTGAGTTTCAGGAACATAAAACAAAATAACAATAATGCATAATAAAACAAATCAACAAATCATAAAAAAAGAATAAAGTTAGCCAACATCATACTGTGGATTCGGGGTAAATGCTTGCAACATTGAATTTACCCTTGGTAAATTCATTGACAACTAAGAGACATAATGGACTACGCCTTAAATTAGGCCTCTTTAACCAGATATTGATGAAAGATACACAGTAAGTCTCCATCTATTGAGCAAGCGGGTTGAGCATTAAATGTCATGCTCATAATAACCGACTCATGAGAGTTTCTAGGGGTCAGTCGTGCCTGTTTGCAGAGGGAAAATCTCGCGTAAAGTTTCTTGAATCAACTGAAAGTTTACAACGGATAATACTCCGATTACAAGGGAGGGAGGATGTTGAGTCTTGAATCCTCCCTTTGTTTAGTGCTGGGTCTTCAAGTGGCGGTGGAGAGTGAATCTTGTTCTCCGTTGACCGGATGACCGTCGGGATCGTCAGGGATCTTCTCCTGGGTGGTAGAAGGAGTACCACAGCTCTGTCTACCAAAACTCTCAAAGAGAGGTAGGCAAAGGGCAACTTGTACGTAGCAAGCTTGCTGAAGAGTTTAGCTCTCTCCGCTTCTCTCTCTGTCTGCCTGTTGTCGTCCCTTCTTTCTGTGTGTCTCTTTTCTCGTATGTGGTTCTTTTTTCATAGCGGCGGGGCTATTTATAGAGGTTCCAGGGGTGATCGTGCCCCCTAAAAACGCTCCACAATGAGGGGCTGACCTCCCCGCTATGTGGGCGGCGACTGGCCCCATAACCAGGGCGGTTATAACCGAGACGTGGGCCTTGGACCCTCGCGCCTTGGGGTTGAGACGCGGGTGTCGAGCCCACGCGCCTTGATGGTGAGACGGGGTGGGCCCACGCGCCTTGATGGTGAGACGCGGGTGGCCATCATTAGTCCTGCGTCCAGAACTTGAAACTCTGCCTCTTTTAATGGCTTGTCTTCTAATGATTTTAGACAGCCTACAGAACCCCCTCCAAAGTTTTCGATATTCCGCAGTTAACTGGGACGGATTTCGAAAACTTTAGACTCTAGCTGAATTCACCTCTATGACTGGACTGTTAATGCTCCGGGTTTGATCTTATCTGGAGTTGGTCTTCTGAGTGTACTGTTAAACTCTTTGAGGCCACCAGAGTTGATCGTGTTGAGTGTCTAGATACACAGTCTAAACCTCCCCGATTACTTTTAGTCTTCATGGACGCGCTTTAAGCCAGGAGTGGACGATCGTCTGCTTGTGCCAGTTTACTGTTGAAACTGATTTGCAGAAGCAAGGACTGAACGCCATTCTTTTTGAAGAGCAGAGATAGTGCTGCTTTAAAGACGCGATGCTAGGCCAGATTGGAAGGACGCGAACTTTGGAGAGACACATCCTTTAGAGTAAGGATGCGACACTTTCTGGACGCGACCATGGCTGTGCTGACGGGGCACGTCCATCAAAGAGGCGCGCCTGTTGAGTGCGAATCCGTGCCATGTCATGAGTGCACCGCCACTTGTTCTGGGGAACCGTCGGGACATCACCTTTTGGCGCGCGGACTTCCCGGTTCATTAAATGATCTGTTCCACGCGTCAAACGATGACTCGATGCCGAACCAATCGAGCCACGCGCCGCGTATCTTTGCAAATCTTTGTGCCTGGTGTGTTAGACGCGGATGCAAAAAATTGGACTGCGTTTGAACCCTGCGTGTATCACAGTTTTAACTTGCGTCTGTTTCTGCCACCGCGGAAGTTTGACTCACTGCGTGGGTCATTCTCGCGTCTGCAGTCTTCAGCAATAACCGCGTTTGTGACTTAGTTTCTTTGTCGAAGTGTACTAAGTTCTGAATTGTCTAATTCCCTTATTTGCTTCTTGCAGGTATGCTTGATCGTCCTTTTCAGGTTCGCTGGGCCCCTGGAAGAATATTTCGGCCGGCGAACTTGTTCGATGTTCGTCCACAAGGGAATATATTATGGTCCTCGTCGTCCACAAGGGAATATATTATGTCCCTGACGGGGACTCAACCCTCGCCAAGGTCTCTTCAGATCCAATGCACCAGTCATGCCTGCTGGCAAGGGATGGTCAGGGTGAGTATGGCGGCGAGGGGGTTACGGTGGGTATGGTGGCAGATAGCATCCCCTTCCTCTCTCACCCCAGAAGTGACATCGAGGACTCTCCATGTCTGCTGGATGACTGCTGGGGAAAGAGATGCTCATGAATGAAGGGTTGCAGGGCTTTTTGCTGCCACCGGACCTCAAGAACACCATTGCTCTTAGCTTAGTCAGCTAGGGCTCTTTCGATGTTTACATCATGCATCGTGGTGCAATAGCTTCTGATCGTTGCCACAATGTCTGATTCTATTTTGGCGCCCCTCCAAACATCTTGCACTTGGAATCAGATGCGGCTTCAAGGAGTGAGTACGGCCTCTGAGAGAGAGAGAGGAACATCTTTGTACTCCTTAAATGTAACACTCAATCTTACTGTATAAGAGAGCTTTGTATCACTTCATGTATCACTTTCATATGCCTGGATATAAATAAAAGTGACATTTTTCTTTTTGTCTCTTCTATTGTCTTGAACCTTTTGTCTTCAGTTAGACGCATAGAAGCAGAAGGATTTTGACTTCGTCAAAATTATGATGATAATCTTAATAAGTCAAATTTTGTAGGGAAGATCCTATTTCAGGAACTTTCACAATACTGTCAGAGGTGTAATATAACTTGACAGAGATAGGATAATTTGTGGACCTATCAATCTATAAGGAGAATGACAAGTGAAACTCGTACCCCCAGGGAAAATGGCCTTTATCAAGGTTTAGGATTCACTTGATTAAGTTTAGCTGGGGAGTTGAAGAAAACACTGTTAATGGTGTAGTATTAACCTAACAATGTTTTTAGGTAGACTTGTTATTCTGTTGAAGAGAGTAACAAGTGAGACTAGACTCGCAGTGAATCTAGGAAAATCTTTACCGTTAGAGTGTGATATTAACTTAACGGGTTGAAAGTTGTCTTGCCAGAAGTGTGATGTTAACTCGACAAGAATGTGAATCAGAGGTGTGATATTAACTTGATTCAGAAGCATTTCAGCTTTTGTTTGGGAAAACTGAAAGTGTCACTGACATAGGTGTGATGTTTAACTTGACAGTGAGGGTAATGCTAGAGGTGTAATGTGGAACTTAGCATTGGTCATCTCAACTCCTATACGGAAGTTCGAGGGAAATTCATTGTTATAGGGTATTGTTAAACTTAACAATGAATTGGATGCTAGAGGTGTAGTGTTAAACTTAGCATCGTAATTTCAGCTTCGATACGGAAGTCTGAAGGAAAGTGACTGTCAGAGGTGTAATATTAACTTGACAGCAACTTGATTACTGTTAGAAGTGTAATGTTGAACTTAACAGTAATTTGTCAGAGGTGTGATGTTAACTTGACAGAAATTGATTTGCGATATGAGCAATTTTAGGACCTGTCATCTTATTGATGAGAATGGACAAGTGGAGTTTGAAGTGCCAGAGGTATAGTGTTAACTTGGCAACAACTGTATTTTGTAGACCCACCATTCTGTGGATGAGAATTGGTAAGGGATTTTGGAGGGGAGAGTGGAGTCAAGTCCACTTAGGATTTTTAGCAAACCCTCAGCTATCATCGGATTTGAGGTGCCTTTAACCAACACCGTTTGAGTTGGGCTAGCCATGCTTTTCCCCTCAGCATGATGAGTTGTCGAAGACTTATGTTGGGCTTAGAAGCCAACATTTTCCTCTATCCTTAGCCGTCGGAGGCGTTAGATCAAATGAAGAAGCTCTTCTTGTTTTGATCAGAGGTGTAATTTGAACTTGATCGGAGGAGGAGTACTATTAAGGATAGTACTTCGTCAAGAATCTGCCATGATCGGCATCATGAGTGTATCGCCATTTGAAGTTATGAGGCGATACGATCCATTTGAGTAGACTGACTCTACTACGAATGGTCCTTCCCATTTGGGTTGGAATTTACCTTTTGTCTTGTGCGTCATCACCATGGGTCTTCTGACGGCTAAGACTAGGTCGCCTTTCTTGAAAGTTCGCACTTTAACTTTCTTGTT
The DNA here is from genome assembly GCA_038442645.1 of Agave tequilana. Taxonomy (NCBI): domain Eukaryota; kingdom Viridiplantae; phylum Streptophyta; class Magnoliopsida; order Asparagales; family Asparagaceae; genus Agave; species Agave tequilana. Next base: position 61,290 of record JAVJIF010008873.1, on the reverse strand, counting down.
GAAGGCTTTGGTAATTCGAGCCTGGTAGAGCTCGATTTGCTGTTGGGCTGCAGACTTATCGTCTAAGTCTTCCAATTCTTGGAGTCGCTGTCGATGCTTCTCCTCGGTTGTCATCTCCAATGTCAAGGCGACGCGTAGAGATGGGATTTGGATTTCCAGTGGAAGCACGGCTTCACACCCATAGACCAAAGAAAATGGCGTAGCTTTAGTTGGGGTTCGCACAGTTGTGCGGTAAGCCCATAAGCATTCACCCAGCTTGTCGTCCCAATCACGCTGACTTTTCAAGACAAATTTCTTGAGAAGCTTGCCAATAGTCTTGTTGAAAGCTTCTGCGAGACCGTTAGCGGCAGGATAGTATGCCGTTGAGGACACACTCTGGATTCTGAACTTGGCACAGAATCTCTGAAAAGCCTGGCTGATGAACTGGGGTCCATTGTCATGGACAATTCGTCGAGGTACACCGAAACGATAAATAACGTGATGTTACACGAACTTGATCACGTTAGACGATTTTACCTCCTTCAAAGGGATGGCTTCGGCCCATTTAGAGAAGTAATCGGTTATTGCCAAAAATAAACTGATGTCCCTTTGATGATGGTGGGCTGATAGGACCAACTACATCCATCCCCCACATTTTAAATGGCCAGGTAGAGGTCGTAGAGTGGAGGTACCCTGGTACTTGATGGATGAAATCGCCGTGCACTTGGCAGGCGTGACATCTTTTGGCATAAGTGATGGCGTCAGCAATCATCTTGGGCCAGTAATATCCAATCTTTGGAGTCGATGTGCCAATTTTGGGCCGGGTTGGTGGGCTCCACACATGCCGTCATGGGCTTCTTTTAATACCTTTTGGGCCTCCTTTGGTGAGAGGCACCGGAGCAAGACCCCGTCGTGTGATCGACGATACAAATGTCGTGTAATCGCATTGTAGTAAAATTTAGGGGCTTTCCTTCGAATGGCAGCCGCTTCTTTGGCGTCCTCAGGCAGGATGTCATACAAGACATAGTCGATATAGGGGAATCGTCAGTCTTTAAGCTCTGGCGGTTGACAATTCCAGCGCTTCTTTGCCTCGATACTCTCCCTTTGACTCCTGATAGTGCTTGAGAGCAATTCTCAGGCAATACAGGTCGTGGCTGTACACGAAATCTTCTTCATTGCTCCAGCTGGAAGAGCTAAGGAGGCAGCGAGGGATGCCAGTGCATCTGCATGCGCATTTTTCCTGCGCGGTACATGATCGATGTAGAAGTTTGTGAACCTCTCGGCCAGGTGGATAGTTGCGTTGTAGTAGGGTACTAGGTCTTCATGTCTGACTTCGTACTCCCCGCGAACTTGGCTGACGATAAGTTTAGAATCACCGTATGCCTCGAGATTTTTAACGCCAATCTCATCGGCGAACTGCATCCCAATCAGGAGAGCGTTGTACTCCGCTATATTGTTAGAGCAAGGCTCAGTTAATGAGACGGCTCGGGGAATCACATAATTCTGTGGAGAGACGAGTACTACTACACCCCGCTACGATGTGTCCTTTTGGGCTTGTTCTGGATGCACCGTCAAAGAAAAGCTGCCACACTTGACTTTCGAACGATGTCTGAGTTAGGCAGGCTTCAGCGACTTCATCTGGGAGATCCTCGTAGACTTTGGCTGCCCTTGGATCTGGGTGCTCAGCTAAGAAATCTGCCACCGCTTGTCCTTTAATGGCCTTCTGTGGTAAAAAGTGCATTTCATATTGAGATAACAATATGGCCCATTTTGCCAGTCGGCCATTTAGCGATGAAGGCTTTGTCATGAGTAACCTCAAGGGGTTGACTTTTGATATGACATTTATGGTTTGGCCTACCAGATAGTGTCGCATTTTCTGAATGGCGAACACCAGTGCCAAAACATTCCTTCTCGATGGGTTGTACCGATGTTCGGCTCCGATCATTGTTCTACTCAGATAATAGATCGCTTGCTCTCGTCCTTGATCATCATTCTGAGCTAGTAGAGCTCCCAAAGAATGATCCATTGCTCGAACGTACACCAGGAAAGGTTTTCCGGATATCGGAGCTGCAAGGACTGGTGGTTGGGTGAGGTATTGCTTGATTTCCTCAAATGCTTGTGGCAAGCTGAAAAGTCACCTAGAGGGGGGTGAATAGGTGACAATGCTAATCTATGAACTAAATGCGGAATTTAAAAACTTAATGCAAATTACACTCAAGTGCTATCAACAAGTGATGCACACAACCAAGCCAAGCAAATAGAATGAGCAATGTAAGTAAATGCAAGGCCCAAAGTAAAGAGAGAGAGATAGAGAGCCAATAGATCAAACGCAAACACAAGGATATGTTATCGAGGTTCGAGCACCCAGCTCTACATCCCCGCCTTCGACACACGAAGGATTTCCACTAGCTCGTCCACCTAGGACCCTTTACAAAGAGTACCCAACTCCTCTCTTTACAACCTCCTCCTTGAGGCAAACTCCAACAATCACAACCTCCTCCTTGAGGCAAATTCCAAACCAATACAACAAACTCCCAATCACCAATCAATACAAGGATCACCTCTCAACTAGAGGGATACAACCCAAAGCACAAAGCTAAGAAAAGATTGGGTTACAACTTGGTGGTCACAACAACAACCACAAAACAACTTCTTCTTCTTCCACACAAATATCCTATAGATATAGATAGTAGATTTTTGCTCAAGTGTGGAGAAAACCAAAAGAATGGAAATCAGAAATCACAAAGAAAAATTCTTGGGAAAAACTGAAACAAAGATAGAGAAGTTCAATCAAATCCTTTCCCAAAAACCCTTTCTTTGATTTTCCAAACCCTAACAAAAACACCAAATGTATTGTTCAATTTGAATCCAAAAACCTATTTTGATTGCAGCAAAAACACCTGAGAGAGTGGAAAAATTCGCACAAAAATTCTTAGAGAAAAACTCTTTCAAATGGGGTATTTATAGGCAATTAGAAAACTAGTCGTTTACAGAATTTTTGCCAGAAATAGCCTTCCGGTCGACCGGCCCGGTCGACCGTCCAACGGTCAATTTTTGACCGTTGGCAACTAACGGCGACCGGCCGGTCGACCGAAAATCCCGAGAGCAGACTATTCTGCTCCGGTCGACCGTCCGGTCGACCGCTGACTGTGCCAGAAACGTGCACAGGTTTGTGCACGTCGTCGGTCGACCGTGACGGTCGACTGGCTACATGCGGTCGACCGTTACGGTCGACCGAACTGGCCTGGCAGGCAGCAAATAGGTCAGAAAACTGAGGTTAAAAATATTTCAATAAATCCCACAAAATCTTTAAAATTCCACAAAATAGTTTATCATATTATATTGAAATACAAACTTGTGTTAAAAATCCTAACACAAATTTCAAACATATTTGACTATTTTTGTGTCATAGAAATTTTGCCAAAAACCAAAAAACCGTATTTTCTAAAACCTTGTATTTTGAATAGAAAATACACATTGCCTAAAACTCATCCATGATACAAAAAAATATGATATTTAAACACTTTGAAGCATATTGTATATGATTAGAAATTCAATATACAAGAAACATATATATCATGATTTTTGTCATTAAGTCCAAAAATATGTTTGTTGTAAATACCAAAACATAAAAACACATGGAATAGATTATCAAACAAAGTTTGTCTAAACAATTGAAGCATGCATGTATATAGAACAAATCTAATATACATAAACCATGTAAACTTGTTTTGATAAAAAATCTATTCATGAAAACCAAGATCGGTTAAACCTAAAACCGAAAATCAAAACATGAAAGATGTGTGTTGAACTTTAGCTTATCATACTATTCTAATCTTTACAATTAGGATCTAAACCCAAACTAAAACTATGGATACCTAAGTCTTCTTGTAGAGCGCAATCTCTAAGCTAGAGCGCAATCTCCAAGTCGGCTCGATCCAAAAACTCTTGATTCACCGAGCAAGTGCAATGTATGATCTTTGATGCGCGGGCTCTTGAATCAACACGTGAAAGATGTGTGGAAGCTTCACCAACTAATATCTTGTTAAATATCTGAAACTTAAACATTGCAAGATTATTAGTACACATAACTACATGAGTTAATCATCATCAAAACTAGAGTGGAAGGCCTTTGGGCCAACAATCTCCCCCTTTTGATGATGACAAAACTCATGGAGTTATATATGCATGGATTAAAGTAAAGCTTCAAGAAGCTCCCCCTTAACTCATGCATAGGAATAAACAAACAATAAGATGCATATAAACAGGGTTCTTGACATAAAATGAATATGCATATGAAACATGCTATTGATCCCAATTAAAACAAAACAACTAAATTACCAAAATATACTCTTGATATCAATAAAAATGAAACATAAAACATGCACATAAAACATGCATAGACATGCATATAAACAAGGCTTCTTTTCATCAAATGTAAACTATATGCAAACACAAATATGCATATAAAACTCAAATTCTTCTCCCACTTTTTGTCAATCATCAAAAAGGGTTAAATCAAATATGATACCAAGAAAAAGTGGCAGTGAAGTGTATATCGATACCAATGGGAAAACAACAAATCAATTGAAATCAAAACGAGAACATATACCAATTGAAAACCACAAAAAATGAAAATCTTGATACCAATTAGTAAGTAAACAAATAACCTACCAATTGTAAACAAACAAACTAGATACCAATTTTGGAATTAAACAATACTAATTTTGAATTCCTTAAAAAAAATCTTGATACCAATGAAACTATTGTTCTTTAAAACACAAGATACCAATAAAAATGAAACATAAAACAATTTGAAAATTAAATCAATTGAAAATTAAATCAACTGAAAATTTGCTTTAACATTGTTTCAATTTGAAAAGTTCAAGCTAAGCATAAACAAAATTTGTGATATCTTGAAGCACAAATAAATCATCTATATATGTATGTAAGAAATAGATACCAATTGAAATTGATACTATATGAAGTGTAAGCATACATATATAAATACAAAAAAACATATATGAGTAACAAAAAGATGTCATAATGATACCAATTGAAAGAGTTCAATGATACCAATTGAAACAACAATAAATACAAGTGTATATCTCATATAACCTACCACCCAATCATGGTTCAAGATAAAAAGGATTTTCATAAAAGCATACAAGAACATGATCTCCATATCAAACCGCCCATAGAAGGTAGGGGTTTTCAAAAAAATAGATTTGAAGTGTAGTTTGTTTGAAAATCTCTACCAAAGTGAAGAACACGGACTAGTTTTGGAAAATCTAGAAAAACTAGAACGAGATCCTTCAAATAGGGAAATGAAAACAAAATAGTTTTTTCATGAAATACATGTAAATCACATGGCACTAAACACTCAAAGTTCATAAAGCCCATATCATAGTCTCATGAAAACAAATCATGAGTAAACAATAAAGTGAGTGAACAAGTGTTATGTGACACATATCAATCATGAAAATATTCAATTAAGCTCATGTGAAATTCCTTAAAAACATGAAATTCATCTAAGATGTGAAATCACCTAAAATCATCAAAACATGATTTAAACTTCAAGGAATATGTATGTCATGTACAAACTAAAGTATACATACATATCCTAAACACAATGAGTCCACAAAAGTACATGCATGAAGGCACGTGGCTCAAAGATGTATATGTATAAATGATAGTTTGGACAAGATGGACATATACATAAAGTTAAAACAAAACGTGTAAAATAGTGAATACAAGTCAAATGCAAGAATCATCAAAACTAGACTATACTAGTACATCAAGTGAATACAAATGAGCGTTCAAGCACAAACATATATAAAGGTCTATTTGTAGCTCACTCGTTGTACAAGTATACATCCTAGTCTTAATGAAAACCATCATTCAAGCAAGTTGTCAAAACATGAAGCATAAAACGGGTCAACAAGGTGATAATCAAAAACACGAATCATTAAAACACAAAAAAAATCATGTAATCATAAACATCCAAATGGTCATAATGCATATGCATGTGCATTAGATATAGGGCATACATGTTAGTTTAAACAAGGTGAGACACTAAATGTAGATTCCAAATGAAACATGGGTGCTCAAGTAGCTAAACACGTACAACCTTAATCTAATGATCATAGCACAAGCATAATGAATCAAAACACAACATGCTATAAAAGGATGGACATAAAAAGCATGCAAAATAAAATGAGAGTTAGAGAATGATACCAAAACCGATGAAGGAGCATCTCTAGTTCTCCAAAACACGGTGGTCCTTCCACCAAATCTCCTTGAGAGTGAAGCATCCAAATGGTTCTCTTTTAAGCTTAGAATGCATCCACCTCAAGGCACTAATGCCCTCAAGTGATGCGAGAGCTCCCACCTACATCAAAAGTCAAAGAGGTGATTTTGGTACCCATTTTCTAGTGGGTCCACGGGGGTTAGTATCCTTTCTAACCCAAACAAGATTATTTGCTAAATTTTCAAAATGTAAACGATCATAACAAAATCTAGCAAGGTGGCCTTTTCGACCACAATGTGTACATGTGTACACGTGAGCATACATATGATGGTGGTGATCATGAAAAGCATGTGTATGCCTAGATGGGTGTGCATGCAGGTTGGAACTTGTTTCTTGCGAACCAAGGTTTCCAATCGTGTGTGATTCATGGCACAATGGCTCAAAGTGGAGCCCAAATTATCAACACTTTTCTTCAAATTATTTATATCATTTTCTATGCTAGAAGATAAAGTGGAGCGTGCAATAGAAGTGCTAGAGATAGAAGCAATGCTAGCATGGAAAACATGCAAATCAATATCATTTTGTAAAGATTCATTTTTAGACAAAACCAAATTCAATTCTTTAGTAATAGAATCAATTTTATTTTTCAAAGTAAGGTTTTCTTTGAAAACACAATCCAATCTTGAGGATAAAATCTCATTGTGTTCCAAAATATCATCACAATCATTTTTGCCTTTTAAAACTTCAATTTCTTTTAAAGCAATGTCTAGTTGAGATCTTAGTGAGTCACATTCACTAGTAATCTCTTCCTTCTCTTGCAAAACGGTTTCAAAAGTAGAGCATAAATCCTTCATTTCTTTTTATAAATCAAAATGTTTTTCTTTCAATGAGTTATGTTTTTCCAAGAATTTTTCAAGCTTAGAAGCAAGTTCAACATTTAAATTTTGAACCTCAAAACATCCATGGCAATAAGAGCTATCATGTATTTGAGAGTCCGATTGTACCTCATTGGAGTCATTCCCATATGCCATGAAACAAGGCTCTTCGGATACATCTCTCCTAGATCTCCTCATATTGTTGATGATCCTTGGAAGCTCCGGAGATGTCAAGACGCTCCAAACTGCAAAACCCGAGTTAAAACTATCAAAAACAAGTAAGAGATTATTATCAAAAGATGCTCTAAGTGTTTGAAGTGCAAGTGCATTGGCCTTCTTATGCTTACTAGTATTTGGGAGGGCTTCTATGGTGATGGCTTGATAAACTAGATGACCTAGTGTTTTTAAATATCTAGTCATGTTAACTTTCCAAGAGTCAAGTCTAGTATGGTCAAACATAGGAGGGCTAGCCATGAGAGCAAACTAGTATGAGTGCAAATGAGATGCAAATGAAGATTAGCAAACCAAGATCACACTCCTAGGTGGTTAAACCTAAATATCAGGAGCGCTAGCTCTGATACCAATTGAAAAGTCACCTAGAGGGGGGGTGAATAGGTGACAATGCTAATCTATGAACTAAATGCGGAATTTAAAAACTTAATGCAAATTACACTCAAGTGCTATCAACAAGTGATGCACACAACCAAGCCAAGCAAATATGAATGAGCAATGTAAGTAAATGCAAGGCCCAAAGTAAAGAGAGAGAGATAGAGAGCCAATAGATCAAACGCAAACACAAGGATATGTTATCGAGGTTCGAGCACCCAGCTCTACATCCCCGCCTTCGACACACGAAGGATTTCCACTAGCTCGTCCACCTAGGACCCTTTACAAAGAGTACCCAACTCCTCTCTTTACAACCTCCTCCTTGAGGCAAACTCCAACAATCACAACCTCCTCCTTGAGGCAAATTCTAAACCAATACAACAAACTCCCAATCACCAATCAATACAAGGATCACCTCTCAACTAGAGGGATACAACCCAAAGCACAAAGCTAAGAAAAGATTGGGTTACAACTTGGTGGTCACAACAACAACCACAAACAACTTCTTCTTCTTCCACACAAATATCCTATAGATATAGATAGTAGATTTTTGCTCAAGTGTGGAGAAAACCAAAGGAATGGAAATCAGAAATCACAAAGAAAAATCCTTGGGAAAAACTGAAACAAAGATAGAGAAGTTCAATCAAAATCCTTTCCCAAAAACCCTTTCTTTGATTTTCCAAACCCTAACAAAAACACCAAATGTATTGTTCAATTGAATCCAAAAACCTATTTTGATTGCAGCAAAAACACCTGAGAGAGTGGAAAAATTCACACAAAAATTCTTAGAGAAAAACTCTTTCAAATGGGTATTTATAGGCAATTTAGAAAACTAGCCGTTTACAGAATTTTTGCCAGAAATAGCCTTCCGGTCGACCGGCCCGGTCGACCGTCCAACGGTCAATTTTTGACCGTTGACAACTAACGGTCGACCGGCCCGGTCGACCGAATAATCTCGAGAGCAGACTATTCTGCTCCGGTCGACCGTCCCGGTCGACCGCTGACTGTGCCAGAAACGTGCACAGGTTTGTGCACGTCGTCGGTCGACGTGACGGTCGACTGGCTACATGCGTGGCCTGGCAGGCAGCAAATAGGTCAGAAAACTGAGGTAAAAAATATTCCAATAAATCCCACAAAATCTTTAAAATTTCACAAAAATAGTTTTATCATATTATATTGAAATACAAACTTGTGTTAAAAATCCTAACACAAATTTCAAACATATTTGACTATTTTTGTGTCATAGAAATTTTGCCAAAAACCAAAAACCGTATTTCTAAAACCTTGTATTTTGAATAGAAAATACACATTGCCTAAAACTCATCCATGATACAAAAAATATGATATTTAAACACTTTGAAGTATATTGTATATGATTAGAAATTCAATATACAAGAAACATATATATATCATGATTTTTGTCATTAAGTCCAAAAATATGTTTTGTTGTAAATACCAAAACATAAAACACATGGAATAGATTATCAAACAAAGTTTGTCTAAACAATTGAAGCATGCATGTATATAGAACAAATCTAATATACATAAACCATGTAAACTTGTTTTGATAAAAAATCTATTCATGAAAACCAAGATCGGTTAAACCTAAAACCGAAAATCAAAACATGAAAGGTGTGTGTTGTGAACTTGAGCTTATCATACTATTCTAATCTTTACAATTAGGATCTAAACCCAAACTAAAACTATGGATACCTAAGTCTTCTTGTAGAGCGCAATCTCCAAGTTAGAGCGCAATCTCCAAGTCGGCTCGATCCAAAAACTCTTGATTCACCGAGCAAGTGCAATGTATGATCTTTGATGTGCGGGCTCTTGAATCAACACGTGAAAGATGTGTGGAAGCTTTCACCAACTAATATCTTGTTAAATATCTGAAACTTAAACATTGCAAGATTATTAGTACACATAACTATATGAGTTAATCATCATCAAAACTAGAGTGGAAGGCCTTTGGGCCAACACAAGCGTCGTCCCAAATGAACGAGACACCCTTCTTCATCAGCTTAGCGAAGGGTTGGCATCTTCCGGAAAGGTTGAGATGAACCTGCGGATGTACGCCAATCGTCCTTACAATCCCCTGAGCTCCTTGAGGCTTCTCGGGGTTGCATCTCCTGGATAGCGCGGATCTTTTCCGGGTCCAAATGGATTCCTGTGAAAGTTACAACAAATCCTAGGAATTTGCCACTGGCCACCCCCAGGAAGGACTTGGTGGGATTCATCTTCAATTGATGAGCCCGCATGATATCAAAGACAACCTTCAGGTCAGCTATGTGATCACCCTTAGTGCGACTTTTTACCGCGATGTCATCAACATAACACTCCACCGTTTTGCGTATTTGCTGATGGAAAATGGCATTCATGGCCCTTTGATATGTTGCCCCCGCATTCTTCAATCCGAAGGGCATGACGGTGTAGCAATATACCCCTAGAGGTGTCCTGAAGGAGGTATGCTTTTCGTCATCAGGATACATTTTAATTTGATTGTATCCTGAGAATCCATCCATGAAGGACATTCGTTCGAATCCACAAGTATTGTCAATTATGACATCGGTAATTGGCAATGGGAATTCATCTTTGGGACAGGCCTCGTTCAGATCACGAAAATCGATGCAGATTCGGATCTTTCCGTTCTTTTTGGCAACTGGGACAATGTTGGCTACCCAGTCAGGATGTTGTTCTTCCCTGATGAAGCCAGAATCAATAAGTTTTCTGACTTCTAATTGAATTGCCTCCATTATTTCTGGACGGAACCATCGCTGCTGTTGTTTGACAGGTTTTGCGTCCGGATTGATGTTGAGGCGGTGCATAGCCACTTGAGGATCAAGTCCAGGCATATCCTCGTAATTCCAGGCGAAGACGTCTATATACTCTTGTACAAGAGATATTAGATCCTTCCTCTCTGAAGGTGACAGGCCGTCACTTATGAAGATGGGCTTAGGATTGGCCTCATCTCCTAGATTGACTTGAACAACCTTGTCTTCTGTGGGTGACTCGCGCTGTTCAAAGCGGGTATCCCAAAGAGTATTTAAATGTTTGATCCAAGGATCTGTATCAGATTGGATCATTTCTTCATCTCCGTCTTCCAGGTGGCTTGTTGAAACCATGTTCACTGAAAGTTCTCTGAAGATGTTGCCGACACTGACATCCGACTCCCACGATGACGTGCCTGAAGAGTAATTATGACCTGATGGCCCTCCAGAATCAGAGGCTGATGGGATCGGAGTCGATACATAGCCCAACCCCGGCGCGTCTGATGATAATAATCGGGGGCTTTCCCTTTCGGCACAAAGGATCAAAGTAGCGTTCTCCTTCCTTTGCCGAAGTTCAACCCGGGTCTGTTGGTTAGATCGTACCCCATGCACTTCATCATTTTGAGCGCTTTTGGTTCATAATGACCGAACTGAGGGATTCCTCTTCGCCTTTCGATTCTTCGTGGGGCGTTGGTTCAAACGAGATTCGCCCAAAAAGAATTGGTTTTTGGCCTTTCCGTCTGGCTGGAACCATAAATATAGATTCTTGCGCATTACCATTCTCCTGGTATATCCCGAAGGATGATTTACTGGTACATGTAACGATGTCAAAGCATCCATTGCCGACCAGAGGTCATCATCTACATCAGTGCTAGTATCTGACGGCACTGAATCAGAAGCAAACACAGAAAGATACGCTAAATCTAATTCTTCATTAATGTACCATCCGCCTGTATCATCAGCAGAGGTATTATCAACATCGGGCTTATTAATGCCCGTCACAGGTGGGTCCAGCTCCCACACGCACTCATCTTCTTTTTCGGGCTCAGTGTCAGCCTCATTACCAGAGTCTGGCTCCTCTGGTTGCGGGACTTCATCTATTTCTACAGATTCCTGATATAGGAGGGAATCTGTGAAATAATTCTCCACTCCCTTGAACGGATGCCTCTCGGCAATCAACGTTCGCGCGTTTCCACTCCCGTCAATGTATTTCATGACTTGGTGGAGAGTAGAGAGAACGATGGAGTTGCGATGAATCCACGGTCGTCCCAGCAGCAAGTTGTAGGAGGTGTCAGCATCTATGACGTAGCATGTCACCTCTGACCTCAGATCTCCAATCTGGCATTTGAGCATGACCTTCCCCATCAGACGGGTACTGTTGGCATTGAACCCATAAATGGTCGTCTGGGTAGGACTCAAACGGTGAGTAGGAATCCTGAGATGTTGCATGACCCGGCGAGGCATGATGCTCAACGCGGACCCTGGATCTACCTGAATGCGGTTCACCTCAGACGATCCAATATACCCTGTGAAGTACAGGGGTCGATCATGCTTCCCTTTAACCTGCATATCATCTGCTGTAAAGGTAATGCAGGGAGCATTTGGGGAGGTGTGGAGGCAATCCTCTACATCTTCCTCCTTCGGCACCTGGGTCATGAAGACCTCAGCATTTGCCAGAGCTTCTTGTAGAGCTTCTCTGGTCGACTTTGATAGTCTAAGAAGTTCATACAAGGTAATGCGTGCCGGGATGTTGGCTAGTTGAGCCAGGACATCAAAGCGGTAAGGTGTCGTGGATCCTTCCGCTACACCTTTCGAAAGAACTCGAGAAAACTGAGTTTCTTTCTGTTTCTCCACAAGTTGTCTCGTGGAGGGCTTGGTTGGCTCTACAGCTGGTTGTGGAGGGGTTGCCGCCGTTTCGCCATACTGCTTCAAGTACGGCTGTCCCGAACGGGTTCCCGCCATCGGTTGGTTAGGCTCCGCGGCCAAGACTATTGTTTCCTCCTCGGAATCGGTTAACGAGGGAACATCAGTCTCGGCTTCTCGAGAGGAGGCACACACCACATTGCAGGATGAAGCCTTTGCCTTGCCTTTGGATTTCCTGTTGGTCACAGTAGTCCATTGCTGTTCATTGACAAGGTCAGGGTGGACCCACATGATTTCCCCTTGAGGTGTAGGGACGGGTACCAAGCCTTTCTCTTGCTGCTGGTGAGGGTCTGTGTTGACCACTCTCAGCTCTCCCCTTGGGATAGGGACTACTCCAGAGGGTGTCGGAGGTTGTCTTCCGAACTGGAGAACTGACGTCACATTGGCCGTCACCTTCTTCTGCTCTGGTCGGAGCTTTAACACCTCCGCGTCAATCAGAGCTTGAAGGATGTCCTTGAAGACGTAGCAGCTTTTGGTAGGGTGCCCCAGCATCCTGTGGTACAAGCAATAGGTGGGATTGTCGGTCTTGCCGACTTCCTCGGGGCGCCTAACTTCAGGGAGCATCAGTCGGTGCTCTTGTTGAGTAGTTTAAAGAGTGAATCGACATGTTTCTCCTTGAAGGAATACTGTTTGTTGGCCCGTGGTTGGCTTGAAGAGCCACTTCCCTTGACCAATTGAGGTTTAGCAGGGGACTTGGTCTCCGCTGCCAAGTTATCCTTCCTTTGGTTTGGAAGGATGTGTCTGGCGCACGCCTTGTTGACCTTTCAGGCCTGGGCTTACCTTCCTCCACTCTGACGCGGGCGACAATCTCCTCAGCCTGTTCACCTTGTTGGACTAATTGCTTCCAGGTGCGACTTTCAGCAACTCCTATTTGAGCAAGAAGTGAGGTTTGGAGATTGTGGCGGCATGTTTCCACCAGGGTAGCCTGGGTCATGCCGCTTGGACACCGGAGTGCCACGTTCTGAAATCTTTCCACGAAAGACTTGACGGACTCTCCCTTTCGCTGTTTAGTAGCCAAAAGGGTGGGCATCGTGACTTCCGAGTCATCCTCGAAGAAGCGCGTTAAGAAAAGCTTCTCCAAATCGCCCCAGTTCTTGATAGAACCTTCTGGGAGCTTCATGAACCATTCAAAGGCCAGCCCTTTCAGGGTGCCGATGAACAGACGAGCCAGGATAGCATCGTTATCTACTACATTCCCGGTTTGGGATTTAAAGTAGTAGATGTGTTGGTTGGGTGACCCTTTCCCATCGAATGCTTGAAGGGTTGGAGCCTTGAACTTGGACGGGTATGGAACCAAGTCCTATTCAGCAGGATAGGGCCGGACCACTCCAGCTTCTTGGAGGCCTTTACGGTTGGTAAGGGCCTCGAGGCGTTGTTCCAATTGACTCATTCTTTTAGCATGAGCCTTTCCCTGGTCTTGGTCGCCCTTTACTTGCGACGAGGATTTGGACGAACTAGAAGTAGATCGCTGCCTCTCCTCAGAAGGTTCGGAAGATGAGCTTCCTCCCTTTCTCCCTTTGCCCTTCGTCTTTTTAGGAGGAGATTTCCTCCTGTCTTTGAGCAACTGTGCAAGCATCTGCTTGAGGGAGTCGATAGATTCCTGCTGAGAAAGAATCATATCCATTTGTGCCTTCTGGATTTGTTCTAAACGTCTAGCCGTTTCCTCAGGAGTGCCTGTCATGTAGGCAGAGGCCTCCTTCTCAACGGAAGAGTTTGAAGCTCGTGATTCCGCCACGGCGGAGTGAGAATCATTCACTTTAATGCCATGGGCTAAGGCATTTAATCAATCGGGGGAATGGCCCCAGTCCGGGTGCGAGTGTGTTGATACACTCCTTCCGGTTCAGAGTCAGACTCATCCGAGCTGACTGCAGGTTGTTTTCCCTTGCTCCTGCTCGTCATATTCGCAGTGAGCTCCGGGTACTCAATGTCAGAGAAGGTTCTCCTTCTGTGGGAGCGCCTTCTTTTGGCTGACGGGGGAATCAGGGTCAGCTGTCTAATTAAAGACTGCTGGTGCACGCCTGATCCGCAACAGCACTCAGAAAGCATATGGATGAGCTGTTGGCAGCAACATGATGAAGTGACCTGATTGGCACTTCTTTTCTTCGTCAAGTAATCCCTCAGATCCACGGGAGGGGGATCGAAGAGATTAACCTCGCAACGTCGAAGACGGGAGGCATCCATATGCTGTACAGCATGGACGCGGGCTTCAGGGACGCGATTTTCGCGCCGCGGCTGTAAGACGCGCGTCTGGCGTCTCTGTTGGGACGAGACGCGATTGGCGTACTGCCGCTCGGTGCGTCGGGGCAGAGACGTTTGAGAGGGGATGGGCTGCTGGGCCCCACGCCTATGGGCGCGTGCCTCTCGCGCTTGACGAGGCGCAGAGGCTTCACCTTGGCGTTTGGTGAGTTGGTCTTCAGAGGACCTAACTTGCGGAGTCTCGCGTTTGGGCCGCCAAACGCGTACTTCACGTGCTGGACGTGGCGCGAGCAAAGCGCCAGATTGACGTGGCGCGGGCAAGGCGCCAGATTGTACGTCGCGTCCAGCCTCAGTCGGACAACCAGAGGTTCCAACTTGTAGCTGACGCGCACGTCTCCTCTGTCGACGCTCAGCGTTTCGGTTGTGTCGTGGAGGTGGAGAGTGACCAACGACGACCTGATGCTGAACACCAGAGATTTTGACCACGCGGGTCTCCTGAGAGACGCTGACGCGTGTGTTCAGTGCTGCGCGGTTGATCGCAGCGGCAGTTGTGCCTGAGATCACGCGGGCCTTCTGAGAGGCGTTGGCGCGTGTATCTTGCTTGGCACAGTTGGCAGCAGCAGCGCCCGAGAGAGCTTCAGATCGGGTTTCGGGGGCATTCCCCGTCAAGACCCTGCGGCAGACGCGGGTCCTGGGGCTCTTGGAGCTGGAAGAGAGAAACTCTTCGTACTTTGTCTGGTCGAACTCGACAACGAGCGATTCGACCATCTTTCCCTTAAGAAGGACGTCATCTTGCGTCACGATTTGCTCATCAGTGACAAACGAAGTCCCCAGCGGAGTCGCCATCTCTTGTTTGTAGAGGGAAAAATCTCGCGTAAAGTTTCCTTGAATCAACTGAAAGTTTACAACGGATTAATACTCCGATTACAAGGGAGGGAGGATGTTGAGTCTTGAATCCTCCCTTTGTTTAGTGCTGGGTTCTTCAAGTGGCGGTGGAGAGTGAATCTTGTTCTCCGTTGACCGGATGACCGTCGGGATCGTCAGGGATCTTCTCTCTGGGTGGTAGAAGGAGTAACACAGCTCTGTCTACCAAAACTCTCAAAGAGAAGGTAGGCAAAGGGCAACTTGTACGTAGCAAGCTTGCTGAAGAGTTTAGCTCTCTCCTGCTTCTCTCTCTGTCTGCCTGTTGTCGTCCCTTCTTTCTGTGTGTCTCTTTCTGTCGTCTGTGGTTCTTTTTCTCATAGCGGCGGGGCTATTTATAGAGGTTCCAGGGGTGATCGTGCCCCCTAAAAACGCTCCACAATGAGGGGCTGACCTCCTCGCTATGTGGGCGGCGACTGGCCCCATAACCAGGGCGGTTATAACCGAGACGTGGGCCTTGGACCCTCGCGCCTTGGGGTTGAGACGCGGGTGTCGAGCCCACGCGCCTTGATGGTGAGACGCGGGTGTCGAGCCCACGCGCCTTGATGGTGAGACACGGGTGGCGAGCCCACGCGCCTTGATGGTGAGACGCGGATGGCCATCATTAGTCCTGCGTCCAGAACTTGAAACTCTGCCTCTTTTAATGGCTTGTCTTCTAATGATTTTTAGACAGCCTACAGTGCCCCCAACCGCGTCTATCATGGTTCGTCTCACGTAAGTAAGTCCTCCACGTGTACTATAGTTAGATGTTATACCCTCTACACTACATGTCTTGGACTTATTAAGAGTCAAACTCAACCTTACCTAACTATATCATAAGAGCATCGTCACCATAGAGAAGGGTAGTAATTGTTGGCCCGGAGGCCTTCCTCTCTAGTTTTGATGATGATTAACTCATGTAGTTATGTTTACTAATAATCTTGTGATTTTAGTTTCAGATCATTAATCAAGATATTAGTTGGTGATTAGCTTCAACAAAGGAGTTTAGAAGCTTTTCATGGTGATTCCGGTGCCCGAGCATCAAGTTCATACCTTTGCACTCGGTGGATCACGGTGTTTGGGATCGAGTCAACTTGAAGATGGAAGATCGTCAAGAAGACTTAGGTATCCTAATTTAGTTTAGTGTGTTTTAGATCCATATGTAAAGCTTAGTATAGTTGATATGCTCAAGTGCACAAAACACACACGGTTTATGTTTTGGTATTTTTAACAAAACATGTTTTATGGATTTAAAGTCAAAAACTTGATATATATATATATATATATATATATATATATATATTATGTATATTGGACTTATGTTCATATACATCATGCTTCAATGAGTTTAAATATCATGTTTTTGTATTTCAATGAAGTTTAGGAAAAATCAGATTTCCTATTGAAAAATCCAAGTTTGATAGAATACAAGTTTTGGTTTTTGGTAAAAATGATAAGACACAAAAATAGTTTGTATTGCTTGATATTTGAGCTAAACTTTTTATCACATGTTTATATATCAATGCAAAATGTTAAAACTATTTTTGGGGATTTTTAGAAGAGATAAAAGATTTATTAAAATATTTTAAACATGTTTTCTGACCCAGTTTCTGACCCAGGCTGTGGCTGACAGGCCAGGTCGGTCGACCGCACGGTCGGCCGCACCATAGGCCGGTCGACCGTTGCGATCGACCGACGTGCACAGACTTGTGCACGTCTGGCAGACACAGGCCCGGTCGACCGTGCGGTCGACCGGACCAGAGAGCTTTGCTCTCTGTATCTGGGCGGTCGGCCGGTCGGCCGACCGGAGCAGAGAAGTCTGCTCTCTGTATCTGGGCGGTCGACCGAGCGGTCGACCGGGTTTGCCCAACGGTCATATTTTTGACCGTTGGCGGTCGACCGGGCCGGTCGACCGCAGGCCTGTCAGGCTACCAGATCAGCCTAACGGCTAGTTTCAGGGTTTGGCCTATATAAACCCCATTTGTTTGGGATTTTGGCTAAGGTTTTTAACAAGAAAAATTTACAGTTTCTCCAGAGTTTAAAACAAGTTTTTAAAAGTGTTTAGAGCTTAAAAAGATCATCTTGATTTGTTTTAGAGTTTTTGGAAAAATCAAAGAAAAATAGTATTTTGGGAGATTTGGTTTGTTCTTCATTTATATCTTTTACCAAGAGTTTTCCCAAGTATTTTTCTTTGAGTTTTTGTTTTCAAAACTCTAGTTTTTCCACACTTGAGCTATCACCTATCATATTCTATTAGGATCTTTATTTTGTGGAAAAGAGAAGTGTTTGAGATTAAGCCTCAAAGATTGTAAACCCTCCTTTATTTGTGTATCCCTCTTGGTAGAGGTTGATCGGAGTGGTATTGGTTTGTATCCCTCTTCGGTAGAGGTGATTGAGTTTGTTGGCTACGAGCCTTATCCCTCTTCGGTAGTGGTGGATTGTGGTTGTATTGCCTCGGTGGCATTGTAAGGTTGAGAGAGGAGTTCGGTACTCCTTTAGTGGATTGAAAATCCTTCTCGGTGAAGGCGGGGACGTAGAGCTAGGGGCTCGAACCTCGGAACACATCTTGTTATTTGCGTTTGATCCATTTTATCTATACTCTCTCTTATTTGTGTTGTGCATAGCATCATTCATTCATATCATATTTTCTTGTGTTGTCCTTGCATTCTTTCATATTGTTTGGCTTGATTATGTGTGTGCCTCACTTGTACTTAACCACAAGAGCTTCATATAGCACCTCAACCCATATCTAGGGGAATCAAAAGGAGTTAGTCCAGAGCCCTTCACGGGGAATTCGGCTACACTTGTGTTGTTGTACTAAGTGTGTTGCAATTAGTTTTTAGCTTTCGTATTTAGTGCATTTAGTTTCTAGATTAGCACTTTCACCTATTCACCCCCCCTCTAGGTGATTTCAATTGGTATCAGAGCATACGCTCCTGATACTTAGGCTTAACATCCTAGGAGTGAGATCCTTATTTGCTAATCTACCATTTGCATTTGTACATTTGTTTGCTTGCACTCATATAGTTTGGACCCATGGACTTCATGACCCCACCTAGTTTTGACCCTTCCAACATTGTTGTTTGGAAGACTAGGATGGCCATTTACCTACAAACCCTAGGATATTAGGTTCACCTTGCCATTACCAAGGAATCCTACCTTAGTGATAGCAAGCATATAGGGGCCAATGCACTAGCCCTTGAGGCTATTAGAAGCGCGCTACCTAAAGATTATCTTATGCTTGTTTCTAATCTTGATTCCGCTTTTGCAGTGTGGAACAAGTTGACAACCACAACCACCTCCAAGCTTCAATTACCTATCCAACAAGAGGAGGAATCTAGTGGAGATGAATCCGAGCCACAACAATGTTATACGGTCCAAGGGAATGACTCCCTTGAGGTATACTCGGATACTCAACTAGATAGTGCTAGCTCTTTATTTGATTCACATGATGATATGGATGCCTATGCTTTAAATGAAGAGTTGTCTATTGTTTGTGAAAAACTTCTTGAAAAATATAAAGTTTTGAAAAAGAAAAGTTTAGGCCTTAACAATGAAAATAAAAATTTGATTTCTAGGCTTGACATTGTTTTGCAAGAGAAAGATGAGATTTTGAATGAAAGGGATTCATTAAAATCTCAACTTAAACTAGCATTAAAAAAAATAAATTTTTGAAGAATAAAATGATTGTGATAATGTTTTGAAAAATAATGAGGTTTTATCTTCAAAAGTAGATTCTATTTTAAGAGATAACAATCTTTTGAAAAATGAAATTGAATTTATTTCAAAAGAATTAGAAATTTGTTTAAATAAAAATAAATCTTTGAAAAATGAAATAGATTCACATGTTTGCCATGCTAGTGTAGCTTCACCTAGCATACCTTTTGCATGCACCTCTTCTTCTAAGATTAATGATGATTTTTGTTTGTTAAAGAAGATAATGAATTGTTTGGGCTCCACCTTGAGCAAATGTGCCAAGAGCCATACACGGATGGAATCCTTGTTTCGGAAGAAACAAGTTCCTATTATGCATGCACACCCTCCACGGCATACACATGCTCCTCACGGACACACCCATCACATGTATGCTCATGTGTACACTTGTACACATTATGGACGTAAGGGCCACCTTGCTAAATTTTATTTTGATCGTATACATGATTGTAATTTAGCAAATAATTTTGTTTGGGTTAGAGAAGGTACTAACCCCCTTGGACCCAAAAAGTTGTGGGTACCAAAGACCACCCCTCTTATATTTGATGTAGGTGTGGGCTCTCACATGACGTGAGAGTAGCGGTACCTTGGAGTGGATGCGTTCCGAGCCTAAAGATTACTATTTGGATGCATCACTTTCAAGGGATATTTGGTGAGAGGACCACCTTGGTTTGGAGATCTAGAGAAGTGCCCTCATTGGTTTTGGTATCAATCTCTAACTCCTTATTTGTTTACATGCTTTCCATTTCATTGTTATTAGCATGTTTTGTTGTTTGTAGATTATCGTGTAAATGCCATGATTATTAGACCCTTGACATGCATGTATAGCCTTTTGAGACACTCATGTTTAATATGGATTATTATTTTGTATTCTCACCATTTGTTTAGCTATCATGTTTATCATAGGTTTAATAACATGTGGATTTCCATAATAATCATGTTTATATTTATCATGTTTATTCATCTTGTTTTTGATGCTTCATGTTTTAAATATATGTTTAAATGTTAGTTTTTATTAAAACTAGGTATATACTTGTGCATATAGTGGGCCACAAATAAATCTATATATGTTTGTGCTTGAATGCTTATTTGTTCTCATTAGATGTGCTAGTATAGTCTAGTTTTGATGATTCATGCATTTTAAACTTGTATTCCTATTTTTGGATTTGTTTTATGTGTATGAGTTTTCATTTCATATATATGTTTATTATGCCAACCTTTAAGATATACATGTATACCCCTTGAGTCATTTGCTTTTCATGCAAATCTTTATTTATGGACTCAATTATGTTTAGGGATATGTATGTATACTTCTTGTGTTGACAATTCATACCTTGAAATGAAATTTGTTTTAATGAAAATTTAGTTTTTATGATTTCATGTTTAAACTTCATGTATATGTCCATTTTATCCAAATTATTGTTATACATATACATCCTTTTGAGCCACGTGCCTTCATGCATATATCTTTGTGGACTCGTTGTGTTTGGATATGTATGTATACTTTAGTTTGTATAGGACATACATATACCTTAAAGATTAAATAAGTTTTGATGGTTTTCATGTTTAAAGGAATATTGAGCTTATTGTCTATCTTTCATGATTTTAATCTTCACATTTTAATTGTACACTCACCTTTCATGTTTACTCATATTTTGTTTTCATGAGTCATATTTATGCTTCATTGACTTGAGTGTTAGATATCATGTGGATTTCTTGTTTCATGAAAAATATTTTTTTTTTATTCCTTACTTGAAGGATTTCGTACTAGTTTACAAATTTTTCTTTTAACTAGTTCGTATTCTTCAATATGGTAGAGTTTTCAAACAAACTTTATTTTCTAAACCTAATTTTGAAAACCCCTACCCATCACGGGCGGATAGATGGGCGATCATGTTCATGTATGCTTTACAATGAAAATTATTTAAAAACTTGAACCATGATTGGGAGGATTAGGAATATGAGATATACACTTGATCATTATTGTTGTTTCAATTGGTATCATTGAATTCTTTCAATTGGTATCAATCTTAACGTTTCTTGTATACTCATATATTTTCGTATATGTATGCTTGCATTTCAAAGAATATCAATTTCAATTGGTATCTATTTTTCATACATATATATGTTTGTGTTTATGCTAAACTTGAGTTTCATTTTTGTTTCAATTGATTAGTTTTCAATTGGTATTCATAAACAGCTTATGCATGTGTTTAGCTTATATTTCATAAAGGGGGAGAAAATTCGATTTCATATTTCAATTGGTATTTGCATTTCCACTCCCTTACTTTATGATAGAAAATAATAATTTCAATTGGTATCATATGTTTTAAATGAACAATAATTTCAATTGGTATCAAGATGTTGTTTTCATTTTTTTAAATTGGTATCTAGAAGCACTTCATTGACATATTTTTAATTTGATATCATATTTAAAGTCACCCCTTATTGACTTTGTTTTTGTTTTAGACAAATAGGGGGAGATTGACAAAAGGGGGGAGAAAGATTTTTACCCCTCATTGACATTTTATTTATTGTTTTGATTTTTTACCCCTTTGTTGATGATTGACAAAAAGGGGGAGAAAGATTTTGAGTTTAAGAGTTTTATATGCATACTTATGTTTTTGCATATATTAAGTTTAATTGGTATCTAGAACATGTTTATTTGTTTTTGAAAATTTCATTGGAAAATTTCATTGGTATCTAGAACCTTTTTATTGTTTATACATATCCATGCATGTTTTGTGTTTAATATTTATGTTTATTTGTTTATGCATGAGTTAAGGGGTAGCTTCTTTGAAGCTTAACTTTAATCCATGCATATATAACTCCATGAGTTTTGTCATCATCAAAAAGGGGGAGATTGTTGGCCCGGAGGCCTTCCTCTCTAGTTTTGATGATGATTAACTCATGTAGTTATGTTTACTAATAATCTTGTGATTTTAGTTTCAGATCATTAATCAAGATATTAGTTGGTGATTAGCTTCAATAAAGGAGTTTAGAAGCTTTTCATGGTGATTCCGGTGCCCGAGCATCAAGTTCATACCTTTGCACTCGGTGGATCACAGTGTTTGGGATCGAGTCAACTTGAAGATGGAAGATCGTCAAGAAGACTTAGGTATCCTAATTTAGTTTAGTGTGTTTTAGATCCATATGTAAAACTTAGTATAGTTGATATGCTCAAGTGCACAAAACACACACGGTTTATGTTTTGGTATTTTTAACAAAACATGTTTTATGGATTTAAAGTCAAAAACTTGATATATATATGTTTTATGTATATTGGACTTATGTTCATATACATCATGCTTCAATGTGTTTAAATATCATGTTTTTGTATTTCAATGAAGTTTAGGAAAAATCAGATTTCCTATTGAAAAATCCAAGTTTGATAGAATACAAGTTTTGGTTTTTGGTAAAAATGATAAGACACAAAAATAGTTTGTATTGCTTGATATTTGAGCTAAACTTTTTATCACATGTTTATATATCAATGCAAAATGTTAAAACTATTTTTGGGGATTTTTAGAAGAGATAAAAGATTTATTAAAATATTTTTAAACATGTTTTCTGACCCAGTTTCTGACCCAGGCTGTGGCTGACAGGCCAGGTCGGTCGACCGCACGGTCGGCCGCACCATAGGCCGGTCGACCGTTGCGGTCGACCGACGTGCACAGACTTGTGCACGTCTGGCAGACACAGGCCCGGTCGACCGTGCGGTCGACCGGACCAGAGAGCTTTGCTCTCTGTATCTGGACGGTAGGCCGGTCGACCGACCGGAGCAGAGAAGTCTGCTCTCTGTATCTGGGCGGTCGACCGGGTTTGCCCAACGGTCATATTTTTGACCGTTGGCGGTCGACCGGGCCGGTCGACCGCAGGCCTGTCAGGCTGCCAGATCAGCCTAACGGCTAGTTTCAGGGTTTGGCCTATATAAACCCAATTGTTTGGGATTTTGGCTAAGGTTTTTAACAAGAAAAATTTACAGTTTCTCCAGGTTTAAAACAAGTTTTCAAAAGTGTTTAGAGCTTAAAAAGATCATCTTGATTTGTTTTAGAGTTTTTGAAAAAAATCAAAGAAAAATAGTATTTTGGGAGATTTGGTTTGTTCTTCATTTATATCTTTTACCAAGAGTTTTCTCAAGTATTTTTCTTTGAGTTTTTGTTTTCAAAACTCTAGTTTTTCCACACTTGAGCTATCACCTATCCTATTCTATTAGGATCTTTATTTTGTGGAAAAGAGAAGTGTTTGAGGTTAAGCCTCCAAGATTGTAAACCCTCCTTTATTTGTGTATCCCTCTTTGGTAGAGGTTGATCGGAGTGGTATTGGTTTGTATCCCTCTTCGGTAGAGGTGATTAAGTTTGTTGGCTACGGGCCTTATCCCTCTTCGGTAGAGGTGAATTGTGGTTGTATTGCCTCGGTGGCATTGTAAGGTTGAGAGAGGAGTTCGGTACTCCTTTAGTGGATTGAAAATCCTTCTCGGTGAAGGCGGGGACGTAGAGCTAGGGGCTCAAACCTCGGAACACATCTTGTTGTTTGCGTTTGATCCATTTTCTCTATACTCTCTCTCTTATTAATGTTGTGCATAGCATCATTCATTCATATCATATTTGCTTGTGTTGTCCTTGCATTCTTTCATATTGTTATATCATTATATGCTTGGCTTGATTGTGTGTGTGCCTCACTTGTACTTAACCACAAGAGCTTCATATAGCACCTCAACCCATATCTAGGGGAATCAAGAGGAGTTAGTCCAGAGCCCTTCACGGGGAATTCGGCGACACTTGTGTTGTTGTACTAAGTGTGTTGCAATTAGTTTTTTGCTTCCGCATTTAGCGCATTTAGTTTTTAGATTAGCACTTTCACCTATTCACCCCCCCTCTAGGTGATTTCAGTAATTACAATGTTATATGCAGGATATAAATATATTCTGGTCGATGCTCCACACGAGTATCACATGTCAAGATTGTTTTTACCACATCGAACATCTTTCACGGAACCAACTCTCAATCAAGTAGGTTGGATTCCTGCTATCGGTGAACTGAACTATTGGCTTGATCCCATCTCTCTTGATGAATTTAGGAGCACACTCCTAGAAAGACCCTTAGTCAGAATGGCTTTACTTTTTTCAAGTTAGATAATGGCTTAACAATCTTTATTTTTCAAGTCGTGATAGTTAGATATTTAACTCTTCATGATCACATTATTATGACTTTTAACACCTTTTATTAAACTTATAAAGCCTTTGGGTAATTCTCAGAGTCTCCCCGCCATCTGAGATCATAAGGTAATTATAAAAGTTTCAAAATGAGTAAATTATCCCATAATGTTTTATGACAAATAATATATACATTGCATTTGATTGTTCAAATATATATGTACATACATATATTTAATATGTTAAAGAATAATCAAGAAAGTTAAGCTTGCCAAATGCCATTGAATGCACACTTAGTGTCAAAGTTCAAATATTTAACATGTAATTTAGATATTATCTTAAAATATAATTTAAGCATATATTTATCAAAACTTTGAGTTGTGCATGCATTAGAGGAAAATATTTATTATCCATTTTATTCACCTTATTAAAACATTGATGATGTCTCAGATTGAATTTTAGTATCTTATAAGATGGCTCCAAATTTGTTCCTTATCAGACAACAAAATATCCTAATTTGCCTTGACATTATATTCTTAATAGTATCCAAAATTTTATCTTGGATAAATCATCATTATTTTAATTCAGTGATTAAGATATAGAATTTAATTTCCCCTTGTACATGCAGCTTTATTTTCATAAATAATACATGCATATAATATATGTATTATATATTTTTTAGTTTTGAAAAAAGTCACATTTAAACTCTTCAAAGAAATTTTAAATGATTTTGAAAAATTATTTACAGCTTAATTAACAGTGAAAATTATTATATTTTTTCTAAAGATATAAACTCTTTAAAGAAGACTTGAAGTGCATGATAATGAAAAAACTAACAATCATTTCAAAATATTTTACTGTAAAATGATGTACTTGTAATTCAATTTTTTGAATTTAATGTATATGTATACACAAACAATTTAATGAATTGTAAAATTTGAAACTTAATATTTTTCACAACTTAGATAAGAAAATTCTTATAATTTTATTATTATTAAAATAATGAAAACACTTAAATAGGAAATGCATAAATTTTACAGTTATATATATACCTTTAATAAATATTATAAGTTACATCAAAAAATGATATTTTTAACTCGATATAGTTCCAATAATAAATATTTTATTGAATAAAACTTGTAATTAAATGAGAAAGATTATATAGTTTTCTAGTTATAAGATAAATAACAAAAATTCATTGCTCGAGATATTAAAATAGATAACTTTTCAAAAAAAATTAAAAAACATATAACATGAATCTAAGTTAAAATTTCTAACCAAGAATCTCGATCAATTTCTCGATAATAAAAATATTGAAATTATCAAAATAAATATTCAATTTATTTCTAAATTTAGTTAGAAGGAAATTATAGTTTGTAAAGTCAAAATTAAAGTCTATTTTCTAAAATGTCCAATAAGACCAAATCCAAAGCTTGATAACTCTAAGTTAAGGTGCAATAGCTAAAATAATAATGAGACAAGAAGGTAGTCTCTTGATTTCAATTATAATACTAGATTATAAGAAAAATATTCATTTTAGGCAATGTAGCTTTAATAGATCCCAATTAGCATTTAATGGTGGCAAAGCCGCACATGGCTATTAATCGCCTGCATGTGAATAAGATTCATATACTCATTTACATTAGCCAAAATTATAAGACTTACTCATGCAAACATAATATTACTAGTAGTACAATCATAATAATATGTTTTGAGATTTTCAACTATACTCTTTCATCATATTAGATTTAGTATAGACTAAGATATCAATTCTAACTAATATATCATGGTCCGGTCATTATTTACATCAGACTCAAATATGAAAGATAGATAGAACTCGAACCAACTAGAATAAGTAATCAAAGTTAATCATAAAAAGATTCAGGTATGTCCAAATGATGGTGTGTACACTAGGATTATAACCTAAACAATAACATTACTTCTAATGTTATGGTTAATATAGGATGATGAAATATTTAATAAAAGATCTTAAAATTAATGAGTTAGTGAAAACTCTAATTTTACCAGTTCAATTGGTCAGGTCGGTGTAACTTAGGTGGGAGATTTTCTTTTTTGGCGTTTCTTAATTACAAAACTACGTTGAGTACCCTTCTTAATTAATAGAGGAGTTAATTTTGATACCCAAATTTTCTTGGGTTCTAAAGTGTTAGTCTTTCGAATCCAAATATTAGCACTGGAAGTATTAATTTTATCATAACAAAACTTAGCCAAGTGACCCTTCCGGCCACAATAGGTACATGAGTATACCTTGGTGTATAAAAATGCATGATGTGAGTGTGTATGATGAGCATGTGTAGCATTAGTGCGTGTAGCATGGTGTGCATGTGGTTGTGGTGGTGTGTGAGCATGATGGTGAGAGTGTGAAACAGAAGGTTTTCTTAGAGTTAGCCTTTTTGAAAATATAGCCTCTAAACTAGCCTTATCAAATTTACACTTTTTTAAAACATTACTCAAAGTATTAATTTTATTTTGCAAAATGAAAATCTCATTTTCATCAATAATAGAAAATTTAGTTTTACAAGAAATTTTGTGTGCATCAAAATCTTTTTGTGTCTTTTAAAGAGTAGAAGATAAAAAGCTTTTTTTTTTAAAATAACAACTAGTTGATTCTGAAAAAGTTCATTTTTCTTTTTTTATTTTCAAATACTTTTTTTTGAGAAACTCATAATTGTTGAAAAGTTCTTAAAAGCTTCACCTAGTTCATCCATAGATAATTCACATCCATCAAGAGAAGATTTGATAGTACCTTAGATGTGTTCTCATTTGTCATGAAATACACATTTGTGGTGTCCACTTCTTCCTCGGATTCACTCTCTGAATCTCATGTTACTTTCAAAACCTTCTTTTTATAGGGTCTCTTGAAGGTTGTGAGCTTGCCTTTGGTCTTCGGGAAATCGGCAACGACATGTTCGGATTTTCTACAATTATAGCAAACAATCTTCTTCTCCTCCTTCTCTTGCCATCTTCTTCGGTTGTTGAACTAGGCCTTGTTGTACATTCTCCTTACATTCTTTACTAGGAGAGAAAGATCTTCATCATCATCTTCTTTTTCAGCTTTGTTGGAGATGGTAGGAGTAGATTTGAAGGCAATGAGTTCTTCTTTTGGGGTGCCTTCTCCTCTCTAACTTTTCTTCTCATCTCATGGATTTTTAGGTGCCTAATGGGACAAATAAGCTTCATCTCTTCTTTTTCTTTTAGCTCCTTCAATGTAGAAGATTTGACCACCCAAGATGGTTGAAGAGCATGTATGAACTTCCTCACCTTTTGGTCATTATTGATTTTATCACCTAAAAAAGTAAGACTATTTGTGATTTTAGTAAACTTGGTTATCAGTCGTCAATGGATTCATTTTCATTCATAAAAAAATTTTCATATTAGGAATGCAAGAGATCAATCTTATCTCTCTTGATTTGTGATGTCCCCTCGTTTGTGACAACCAAGTGTAACCAAATCTCGTAGACAGATTTGCAATGAATTACCCTAGCAATATCATCATCATTTAAGGCTTGAAGTAAGGCATAGTGTGCCTTAGCATTACATCAAATTCCTTAGAGGTAATTTCAGACCAAATGTTATCATCACTATCGGATACATAAAAATGTTTGGTCACCACCTTTGCAATTCGACTTCTTAGAGATTGTAAAAAAACTGTCATCTTAACTTTCCATATAGGAAAGTTAAGGCCATCAAACTTGGGTGGAGTCTTAATTCCTTCAGCCATGGATACTAGTGAAGAAAACAAGCAAATGAGTGAGTAATTAGCAAGAGGATCTCCCTAAGGCGGTTTAAACCAAAAACTAGAGTCCAACGCTCTGAAACCAATAAAAAATACACCTAGAGGGAGGTGAATAGGTGTAATGCTAATCAAATGCAACAACTAAAATAAATAATGCAAACGGTTAACTCAAATCAAGAAGTGAAGCTGAAATCCCAATTAAGGGCTTTAAAATTTCTCCTCTATATTCTAGAGAAGAGTTGCGATGCTCATTACCTTCTTGATAGAAAGAGAAAAACCGACAAGTATGAATGATGCAAGAGATGCATAGCAAGTGCAATGAAACTAAAAACTCAAGTGCAAGTAATAGAGATAAAAGTAAGAGCAAGAGAGAAAGCAATCGCAAACACAAAAGATTTGATTCGAGGTTCGAGCACCAAGCTCTACGTTCCCGTCTTCACCGCGTGAAGGATTTTCACTATCCACAAAGAAACTTTCACAAAAGAACTACAAAGTCTACACAAGACCTAGAGTGCACAACTCCAATGTTCAATCTTCTACACAAGAGGTAACACAAAACCAATGAGATTAACAATCTCTTAGCAACCACAAAGGTTACATACTCTCTTTTTACAACTTCTTTGAGTGGAGAAATGAAGCAAAAAAAAGTTTGCGAAAGAAAAAAATTTTGTGTAGAAAGTAAATTTTAAGAGCTGAAAACTTCAAAAAATGATTGAGAATTTAAAGCACTTTAATCGAAAAATTTGAGAAATAAAAACTTGATTTTTCTTGAAAGCTAGATCTCAAAAACTTGAATAAAAACTTGTTAGAAAACTTGTTATGTTCTCTTTCAAATGACCCATATATATAGGCAATAAATAAACACATTTAGAAGAGAGTCCAGGTCTTAATTCACGGTGACTAGGCCAAAAAAAGTAAAACTAGCCGTTTAAAGAAGACAAAAAGCTGTCATTTTTGAAAAAAAAAAATATAGTCGTTACTGTAGCAGACTCATATGGTCAGTCGATCGGTCGGTCGACCGGTAGCTGGTTAAAACTAGCCGTTGCAAGCTGTCGAACGATCGGACGGTCGGCTAAAACAAACAGTAAGTCCTGACAGTTAGTCAGTCGATCGGGCAGTCAGCCGATGGGATAAACCCACAATCGCCAGTCTAGAGGATCAGTCGATAGGGCGGTCGGCTGAACAATTCAGAAAGTCCTAACAGATAGGTCGGTCAGCAAATCAACGTGCACAGGTGCCAAGTGACCTTGTGCACAATTGGTCGACCATCTCGGTCGACTGCTCGGTCGATCGAGACAGTGTTCAAAACACTGAACTAACTTAACTGGCAGTCGACCGGCCAAGCCCAAAAGTCAGGAAAAAACCATTTTTGAAACTGAACCCATTTTTGAAATAATAATATACGTATAAAAGATGTTGTGGCAACATGTGAATTTCAAGAAAACATGTATATGGCTAGTGATAAGAATCATGAAAAAATATAGAACTTGAATCAATGACTAACTTATAAAAAACAAGTTTAAACCTTAAAAGATCAGAAAATTCGGTTTTGAGAAAAATGTGTGTGTATCTTCTTTGAGTATCAATTCACACCAAAACTAAACATACTAAGATCTGACAAAGAGGTTACTTAAGCTTCAAATCTTCATCAAAGAGAACTTCTCTAAAATTCACCTTTTGATCATCCGAGCTTGAATCTTTTTCTTGACTCAACTTGATTTTCAAACCTTCCTTATGAGGAAAAGTAAGAATCTTCCAAACTCTTGATCCCTATAAGCTTATTAAATACTAAATTTGATTAGTACCTTATAACTACATGTGTTTTATAATCATCAAAATAAAGCCGGGGAGTGTACCCTTGGGCCAACAAAAACATCACCCAGCTCCGACTAGCGAATCACTTCGAAGAGAGGTGGCACGCAGGCCATGATCCGAATCGTGACCTACCAGCAGCAAATCAAGGTTGCACATCACAAGAAGGTGAAATCTCGGGAGTACCAAATTGGAGACCTAGTTCTTAAGCATGTCTTCCGAACCACTAAAGAGAGGGATGCGAGAAAGCTCGAGGGTCTTCGGTCAGTACCACACTAGTGATCTTAACCTGAAAGGTGTTTTGTGTTTTTGGCAAGATCAAGCAGGAGCATCCAACTATCTGTGAAGGAAAATTCCCACCACACTTACCCAGTCCAGATAGAAGATTTTGAACAAAACAAATAGAACCAAATACATAAGAAATAACAGAAAATGTAGGTTTGTCAGCATACAGGTAGATTTTTTTTATTTTTTTATCGTGAAGTACAGAGGATAGCATTCTATCTATTAAATGACAAACACAGAAAATAGCTTCAACCCCAAAAGTTTTAGGTACATGCATGTGAGTCAATAAGGTACAAGTTACATCTAAAAAGTATCTCAGTTATTTTTTGCTACCCCATTTTGATGTGAAGTGTGTGGACAAGTAGTCTGATATAAAATATCATGAGATGCACAAAAACAAGAAACTTCTTTTTAAGTATACTCAAGAACATTATCAGTATACAAAAAACAGGAATTGTAGTAGAAAACTAAATTTTTATTTTTGATAAAATATTTGATGACATTAGGACCTTAAGTCATTTCTTTCGGCAAATATACGTAAGATACCCTATAGTAATCATCTACAAAAACTAGAAAATACCAAAAACCGACATAGAAATAACATGACACGTTTCCCAAACATCAAAGTGGACTAGATCAAAAAGAGAATTACTACTTCTATTATTGACACAACTAGGGTAGAAAACATGATGATACTTTCCTAACTGACAAGACTCACATGTTAAAGTAATAAGAAAGGCCCGATAGGCAATACTTGATGTAGCTTTTATAAGGAATGATATCCTAACCTATGGTGTCATTGTAGTGGAGTCTCAGAATGAAAAATAGAAGCTAAATCAGAGTTAAGTGTACTATCATCTAAGTAATAGAGACTGTCATATTCACGGCCCAAACCAATCCTTATGCCAGTCTGCAAATCCAGAAGCATATAATAAGAAAGGTAAAAAATTGCACAATAAAGATTTTGTATAGTAATTTTGTTGATAAATAATAGGCTAAGAAGGAATTTAGGAACAAAAAAATATCATTCAGTGATAAAGAAGAGGTAGAATGAACAACTCTCGTGAGAGGAAAGGGCCAGGAAGTAATTAAAGTAGATGATGATCAAGAGAGAGGGTTTAAGAGATTGATGGAAATGGAGGTTTCTAGGGATGTCAAACCTTGTCTATGGCAAGAAAAGGGACTTATTAATTAGTAAGTTTTAAATTTTTCTTATTTTCAACTCTATACTCATCTTCTTACATTTGGTTATAATCTCCTATCATATGTAAGTATCCCTAAATACATGTAAATGTATACTATAAAATTACTTATCTATACATTTAGAATAACATGGACTAACCATTTATTATAACCATTTATCCTTGAGTACATGTAAATAAATTTTAGCAATGCAATTAGGAATGAAAATGGACAGAAAATGGACCAAGGCCAGCCAAGGCGAAATCGGGCCGGCCCGGAATTGTGAAGGCTTGGGCTTGGCTTGCCAAAACAACCCAATTCATACTTTTATCCTCTCTATGGTTAACTAGGGTGCTTTCCATGTTGTCCTTTGCAGGCACTGCATAAAGAGCATGAACAGCAATTCTTGATTAACCATTTCCTTTTGAAGTTGAATGTGAACATTTGTATACATATCCTGAGAGTTTGCCAAAAATTTAAAAGTTTGAACTTAATGGTCTCATCATGCAATGGCATTTGACATCTTATTCATAGTAAAATTAATTCCTATTCCACAATGACAACACCATATGATAAGACTTTATTCCTATTCTTCTCAGTTCCACACAAAAGAGGAAAAATAAAAAGAAAAGGGAAATATGTGTAATTCAAGACAAAACAGTGGCATAACTATTAAG
This sequence comes from Agave tequilana, assembly GCA_038442645.1. Classification (NCBI taxonomy): domain Eukaryota; kingdom Viridiplantae; phylum Streptophyta; class Magnoliopsida; order Asparagales; family Asparagaceae; genus Agave; species Agave tequilana. The sequence continues at coordinate 29,211 of JAVJIF010008873.1, read as the reverse complement.
TAAAATAGAATCAGGCACCAATTAACCATAGTTCATCCAACAACTTAAATACACATTAATTAGGTAATTATCTACTCACACAATAAAAAAAGTACTAAAATTGATTAAGAAAACACACAACTATCCACCTCACTCTCTTCTCGTTTCCTACAGAAATCAGAAAAAGATTAAAGAAGAACTGAAGATTACACTATTAAATACTTGAAATATTAATTGTATTAATACTAATTATTTATTTATTTAACCAAGCAAATGGATAAATTGATAGGGTAAGAAACTCTTACCCTTGCTCTATCCGTTTCGATAAATTGGTTAAAAATTTCTTACCCTTACTCCAAAAAATTATCTAAAAACAATATGGTAAATGGATAAGATAAATGGGTTATCTTTAAACATTGCCACTCATACACACAAGGCAACTTGCTCCACTAGGTAATATGCTGACCAATGCAACCTATAAGAGTCTAAACAGATTGATTTCATAACAAATTGCTTTATATCCAAGTCTCCAAGCCACCCACACAAGGCACCACCACCTTTCAACAAGTTGGATGCCATTCTTTTAATTCATCTCAGCCAAATTCCACCAGGCCTTTCTTTCTAAAAGCTAGCACTAAAGTTCTCCATGAAAGTTGATCAACTTTACTCATCTTATTAGTAGAATAATAGCACACCAAACCCCAAGAAAAAAAGAGAAGGGACCCCCCAAATAAACAAATGATTCAGATGAATCAGCAGTGAGCCATGAGAGCATTTCCAATTTGTATGGTCACAGTAGCAAAATCCTCCAACAGTGAGAGTCACTAGCAAGAAAACATGTACCCTTTTTTTTAACCAAGGCTTTTGCATACTAACTACTACCCACATGAGATGTCAATAAGAAATGCAAAAAAAAAAAAAAATGTAAAAAAGCAATAAAGGCTGTTAACTAACAATATATAGAGCTTATGGATTCCACACCACCTTCATCTTTGAAAATAAGCACTCAAGAAAAAGGCAACCAGATTGCTTTGACATATGTGCAGGATCTGAGAAAGGGTGATCACCCAAATATTGCTATCAAAAAAGGATTTGCTTCTAGAAGGCCTTCTATTGGGAATAAATATATAGTGGAAAGTAACTTGGAGCATCTCTCATTGAGGCCTCCCTGATTGCTCAAGGCCCTAAACTAGTCTTGTATATAAATCAAACACTGACCCTTGACAATGACAAAGGAGAAGAAACCCTTGGTTGATTATAGAGGGTTGTTGATTGAAGAAGCCAAGGGAATTGGAAATTTATAGGTTAATCATTTGTGTGTATGATACAGTGAAAGAAGGGAAAAGTCACCAAAATAAACCAAAAGATGTTCTCTTGTGAAAGTATCATGATGTTTTGTGGCATCTTTGTGTACAAACTGCAAACTGAATCAACAAGCATGACAGATATAAGGATAACAAAACAACAAAAAATAACAAAGAAAAAGAAAAAGCATGAAACAACCACCAAAACAGAAGGCATTTAACAAACACCTTTTATGGTCATGAACTAATTAAAAGAATGGACAATCATTTAACTAAAACTCCATGCCAACCTTTTAGTTGCTGGATTTTGAGTAGTCTACAAGGGTAATGATGCCAAGCTGAAATTTTACAGAGCATATGACCACCATCCATATGAGGAAAAGGATCTAAAGTCATGTCAATTGGAAGATCACAACAAAAGAGGTTCCCCACCAGCAACAAAAGCTGTATTTTTCCAGCTCACAACATGAAAAAGTTGGCTCTCTTGCAACCTGACAAATACTTTCTCAAATCTCAATACCACAAAAACACAGAACTGATGCACAAAAAGAATTTCAACTGTATCAAAGATGCTAAAATTTGATTGCTATTCAATTTGGATTCTACATCACAATAATCAAAGATAATTCTGGCAGATAAAAATGAAAACAGATCAAGTAACTACATAGCCAACTGCTATTTCATAGAGAAAGCTATAAGAATTTCATCATGATGCAACTTCAATTCACAAAGAAACCATAGCCAACACATCACAATGAAAGCTAAAGCTACATGACATAATAATAATCAGATATAAAATCAAAAACAGAAGAAAACCCAGCTCATAATAAATATAAAAAAGACCAAAAACAGAGGAGCTCAAAGTTTAGATCTTTATGATCTTTGCAGCTCTGATGACAGGATTGGCCTTTGAAATCTGCTCTCTGCCGAAAGCCTTGTAATCGAAGGAGCAATCATGGGTGTCGGAGTACCGGTGCTGACCGCAGTACAGGTGGCCGCAGCGGCACCGGAACCCGGTGAGCCCCACCTTTCTCCGGCAGCTCGAGCACCGGTTCCCTAATCGCACCGACGGCTTTCGGCCTTCTTCTGCGGTTTCCTTCGGCTTCTCGCGCTTTCTAGCTGCTGAGAATTCTTGAAGAGAAGAAGAATTCATGAACAGAGGAAGAGGCTGAGGTTGTGAGGACGACGACGGCGACGATGACTGATGAGTTGGAGGAGGAGAAGGTTTGAGGATCTCAGCTTCCTCTTTGTGAGCTGGAGAAGGGGAAGAAGAAGACGGAGAAGAAGAAGGTTTGAGGATCTCGGCTTCCTCTTTGTCAAGATTACAGCTTTCTCGTGCCATTTTGATGTGTACAATTAGAAACAGAGGAAGATAATAAAAGGTGAGATCTGTGCCGATAAAATTGCAAAGAAACGAAGACCCACAAAGAATTAGTGGGAGAGAGAAGAATCAGAAGGTGGGGGTCCTGTTATTATTGAGTGATAAACTAAAAAAGGTGGGATTTTTCTTGATGGGATTGGGAAAATTGAGAACCCACCAAGAATTTTTGAGGGAGTGAAATTGAATTGATAATCTGCAACTTGAATGAAATTAAACAGGATCAAAAAGCTAGAAAATTTGGAGATTTTTGGAGGAGACAGAGAGGGTGAAGGGGCCGATTGGATCGAGGGAAGGGAGAAGAGATAAGAAATGGAGGAAAAAAAATTGGGAGGGGAAATAGAGGGGAAAGGGGCTTTAGCTTTACGACGTGGAGGGAGAGGGAGAGGGAGAGGGGGAAAAAATAAAAAATAGAATAAATAAAAGGAAGAAAACAGCCAGTCAGTTGGGTGATTAATATTTAATTTTAAAATTAAATAAGTATGGAATGAAAATAAAAAAGGCAATTTTTTTTAAAAACCCATTTTTAATAAATAATTCTAAAAATTGGTCATTCTCAAAGTTATTCGAAAAATTGACATGATGTGTTAGCGGCAGAGGGTTTCGTCCCGCAAACGTGACGCTCATGCTCGCGGGGTTGGTTTTTTCTTCGCCTGGGATTGAAAACTCAAGACGAAGCCTTTTTCTTTTGCTGTGTATTTCTTTGTCCGGGGTTCTCAACTCCAAAAAAAGAATTTTTCTTTTTTTTGGCGTTGTCTGGGGTTGCCAACCCCGAAAAAAGCCTTTGTTATTTTTTTCTTTTTTGCTTTGCCAGGCTTTGCTGGGGTTGGCAACTCCGGACAAAGCCAATAATATTTTTTTATAGATTTTTGCTTTGTTTGAAGTTAGCAACCCAGACAAAGCAGATGGGAAAAAAATTTTGTGTTCTTTTTCCAGAGTTGGCACGTGGTTGCCAATCCCAGACAATAACACTTGGCAAAAAATTTCAACTTTCAGCTGAGCTGAAATTTGAGTGAGTCCCACATATATAAAACTCTCCCCTTCTCACTCTCTCCCTCACAAACTCCTGATCCCTTTCTCACTCTCCCCCTCGCTCTGCCTTAGCCTCGACCTCGGACCCCCGCCGTCGATAATATGCCTCCCTCCCTCCCTTTATATTTCCTCTCTCTATTCTACTTGTTGCCGCCACCTCAACCCTGTTGCTCTGTCACCGCCATCGCTGCCACGCCCTCTCTCTTCTCCCTACTTGCCACTGCTACCCCGCCATCGCTATTGTCATGACTTAGTTGACGCGGTCGCCTCCGTCGTCCCCCCCCCCCCCAAAAAAAAATGCTTGGCCCCTACACCCTCTTTTTGCCATGGTTTCTCCCTCTTTCTCTCCACTCTTCTCTCTCTGCCAGGGTCTCTCTCTGTCACGATCCATTTTAATTTTGTGAAATTTAGGAAATCTTAACAAATAATTGTAATTCTATCTCAAATTTAGACCGAAGGAAGGATCATTTGTCTCTGCTATGGGCGTGTCTCTTCTGCGATGACAAATTCTAGTTTGAGGTAAGTGGCATTGTCAATCTGAAGTTATTTTCTGTACCTTAGTATTATGATTAATATAGCTGGAGCAATTTGATAATTTTTACTTCCGTCCACTTAATTATGTACAATGTCTAGGCCCAATGTCCCTCTTCTTTGTTAGTTTAATGATATACAAACAATAGATAGGGATAATAACCCAACATATGTTAATGGAGTAGTAAAAGTCGTAATTGTTAGAAAATCAATCACAAGACATGAATTGGTGGAGAAAATCTATCAAATCAACAAAATTAATCCAAATGAGCGTCAAATTTACTTGACATGCAACTGACCAGTAGCACAAGGGTGTTTTACAACAGTGAGAATATCAGATGATGATGACACGCGAACAATATTTGAATTGTACCCAGTGTGAATTGATAGAATTATATGTGGAGAAAGATACTAGGAGCCATCGAATGCATAGGGAATTCACATGTATGCTCGATTTGGACAATGAATAATGAGCTTCATGTCCCCGGTACATAATACGTAAGTAACTGTGAATTTTATTTTGATGTTTATATTCTTTTTCTACTAAGTGTTTAGATAACATTAATATTTGAACAGTCCTATAAATTTGGCGCAAGGAGAGGAGATGTGTCATAATATGTTGACATCATATGTGTATTCATACACAATGCATGTCTCCCCCATTTAAGTGTCAAGTTAGAATTATGATTTATAAATTTTATTATAATTGTTACTAATAATTTGAAAGTATGTGTAGGCAAGGCACCTATGAAACTTGGGCCATTCAGTTCTGATATTCTGTACTTACAGGATGCGCATCGATCCACTCAGATCGACTCAAGGGTATGTCTTTATGGATGTTAATTTGAATATTAGAATTGTTTTTTTTTTTAAGTTGAGTACTTATAATTTATGTGCAAAGTAGGGTGATCGAGATATTGGATCACTCATGGTCACCTCAGTAGTGGGTTCTGGCGAATGACCATGTCATTAGGTACGTCAGACGGGCAGGGTTTTTCACTCATTCTCAGTTGAGGTGGGTGAGACTGGATTAGTCCTTACTGACGACTCTGATAGATAAATGGAGGCTCGAGATATCCATGTTTTCATCTCCGTGTGAGGGAAATAACTGTTCCTCTGCAGGATGTGTCAATACTTTTCGGATCAGAATAGACGGTTCACTTGTTACAGGGACAGATGACATGGATTGAGCTGTAGAGTATGAGATATTATTGGGTATTGCGTCCCCACCGATGACTCTGAGGGCTGGAGCATTGAAGCCGATGTGGCTCCGCGAGCAGTTCCTCATGGATCCATTGACAGATGTGTGGCCAGCAGCATGTACGTGCTTACATCCTCCACATGATCAACATGATCGATGTTGTTCTCTGATTACTCCACCAATAGGGTATTTCTCAGATGATTACCTTTCTTAAACGACTTCGATGCATGTGGTTCCATGTCTTGGGGCAGTGATGTGCTCGATTTTTTGCACAAGGAGCTGTATAAGTTTCTACGATACGGACTTCACAGTTTCGGGGACGTAGTACACTCTTGCAAGTAATCTGAGTAATCTATTTATTTATACTTATATAATATGTTAGTCATTTAACACGTGCTCACGTTGTTTCTTCAGCTATAGTCTTGGGAGAGACTGTCTGTTGGTCGGCCCACCCTCAGACAGACCATTCAGCTGGGTTGTCAGCTACTACTTGGATGCAGCTAAAATTCAGTACACTCAATTTAAGTAAATGTATCTATTTGAATATATTATTTTTTTCTAATCGTATGGTGTGGTGTAGGTGGAATGTCGAGAGGATTTGGGACATGACTCCACAATAGGACTTGCAATTTTACAGAAACGAACTCGATGTGCAGGACCGTCAGGGAGTTATACACAACTGAGACACTACAGATTTTGTCACCGGTCTATAGAGATAGTTCTCAGATATGACATGTCAAGACTTCACTGATCTTTTCGAGATTGTGAAGATGTGTGTTTTAGATCAAATCTTCTATCAGTTCGGGCTTACGCAATATATTCCTGATGTCATCGATCAATTGGCTCAGATAGACCGTGTAAGCAAGCAGGAGCTCAGATTGGAGGCAGGAGCTCAATGCTTATTAGCCGATGGGATGATTGAGCCAATGAGCTTTAGAGCCAGAGATATCCACCACACTACCCTCAGACTACATAAGCTGATATTGAGGGATCACTCGTCCCTAGATAATTCAGCGTATGCCTACAGCAAAAAAATAAATAAATAAAGCATCATCCAGGGTTGTCAACCACGGACGAAGAAAAAATTGCCTCCGATAGCATGGGCGCCACGCGGCGGGGCGGTTCGCCACACCACCGACATGGCGTATCAGAGGTCGATTGTTGGAATAACTTTTGGGAGGGTCGGTTTTTAGAATTATTTATCAAAAATGAGTTTTTTTGAAAAAAAACCTATAAAAGGACAATTTTTGAATAAATACAATTTTTAAAAATAATTCCAAAACCCAACCTCCCCCAAAATATTTTCAAAAACCGATATCTCACATGCCACATCGGCGGTAGGTCGTTTATCTTTGCCGGCGTGACGACCTTCACTGGCGCCAGTTGCATTTTTTTTGTGCAGTGTTGTCAATCCCGGACAAAGAATTTATTTTTTTAATTGTTTTTCTTTGTACGGGTTGTCAGTCCCGGGCAAAGAAATTAACTTTTGTTTTAGTTTTATCTTTGTCCGTGGTTGTCAACTCCAGATAAAGAAAACTTACAAAACAAAATTAAATTTCTTTGTTCGGGTTGGCAACCCCGAACAAAGAAAAACAACTAAAGAAATTTAAATTTCTTTGTCGGGGGTTGCCAACCCTGGACCAAAGATACTTGGGTTAAAAAAATTGTCTCATTAAAAAAAAAACTGTCTCATTCCTTATTTGACAAAAAGTAATACATATCACGACTCATATCAAACTCAAAATCACCAATTTCAACTTACATCAAACTCGTATATCAATAATACAAGACATATAAAACTCATATCACAACTCATATCAAATCACAAATTTCAAAGACCAATGAGAACAGCCCACCATCCACATCCACTCTGTGGTAATAAGCAAATAATATTTATATTTTTCATACAAATGTGTACCATCAATTTAATAAATGACAGATAATATTGAAAACCTACAATGGACGGTCCAAAATCCCCAAAAACATGACAAAATCTAATAAATCATGTGCAAAAGGATCAAAATATTACGCAGTTACGATGTCCAGATTGTTTATTGTAATACCCCGCTCCCGAAATATGTAACCAAATACGTATCCTGATTTTTTGCTCGAATTTCCTATTTTTCCCTGTATTTATTTTTCTTTTATTATTATTTTTTATTTTTTGGTATTAGATCTGATCTTTTCCTTCATACAGTGATACTACTTTAGATTGGACCTATTTCAGTTTTAAATATTAGTTTTCAATATTTTGAATTTTTCAAATTTTCTAAAATTTTTCTGATTTATTTTGCAAATCTCCTAAATTCGGGATCGACTAGTCCGCCGATCGATTTCAAGATTTTTAATTTACAAACGAATTGAATTTTTTGAATTTGATTTCACCGTGTTTCTCTAGATAATATTTTCTATTTTATAGAATTTTTGGAGATTTTTCTGAATTAGTCAAATTTACCAAATAAAATAATATTTGTATTTTTTCCGAGCCTAGAACTTGAACCGGGTCTGTCCTTTTCTTTTCCTCTTTTTCCCCTTATTTTTTCTTTTCCTTTTCCTTTATTTTTTTATTTTTCTTATTCTTTAATTTTTCTTCCGCCTTCTTCCCTTTTCTTTTTTTTTTTCTTCTTTCTTTTTTCATTTCTCTTCTTCTCTCTCCCAAACCGTCAACACCAGCTCCCCTCATCTAATCTCTCTCCCTTTCACTAATCTCTCTCTCACTTTCTATTCTATCTCTTTCTCTCTCCCCCTCCCCCCTAACTCACTCCCTCTCCTCCCCTAGCACGACGACCGACCACCATCACCTCCGGCGACCTAGCCAGTCAACCCCCCACGCCGACGCAACCCCAGCGCCACCACCTATCTACTCCCCCACTTTCCCTCTCTTCCTCCACCTCCTCTCAAAAATTAATTACCACCACCATCTTCTACCTCCAATCCCACCACCCATCTCCTTCACCTCCACCTTCATCATCATCTCCACCACCACAATCACCGCTCCACTATCTAATTTTCCAATTCTCCTCCATCTCTTCTCCTATTCTTCCTCCAATTTCATCACTCCACCAAAATCACCATCTCCTTCCTCTACCATTTCCTCCACTATCAAAACCACCAAAATCACCACCCATCTCCTCCAACCTCCTCCATCACCATACAATTCCACTACCAACATCATCTTCATCATCTTTTTCGTCATCTTCATCAACAATACCATCATCATTTTCAACATCATCTCCATCATCATCAACACACCTCCCTCCTCCACCTAAGCCCCGGTCGCACCGCCGGCCACCCAGGCACCGCTGGCTATGCCTTAGCCATCGGCCGCCTACTAGACCGGCCAAGCCCTGGGCTCCCCCTCTCCCACGATTTCTTTCTTTCTTCTTTCTCTTTCTCCCTTTTAATTTCTCTCAATCTCTCTCTTTCTCCCTCTCTTTTGCTCTTCTCCTCTCTCTAGACTGGTTCTGATCTCTCTTGCTCTCTCACGCACTATCTCTTTCTCTCTATCATACTCTCTCCCCCTTCCCTTCGCAGCCTCTTTCTTTCTTTCTTTCTCTCTTTCTTTCTCTCTCTCTATTCTCTCTCTAACTGTCTTTCTCTTTCTAATTCTCTCTCTTCTTTCTCTCTCTATGCTTTTCGTTCTAATGCCTCTGGCGTTTTTCCCAGAGTCTCGTGTCGTGCCTGAGTATTGATTGGGCGAGCACCTCCTTTGGTGTTTTGGGTTAGTATTCTTTTGGATTGCTAGTACTGGGTTTTATTGCATGTATCGTTATTTTATGTTTGGGCGTTGTGAAACTTGCATATTTGTGAGTGATTGGTTGTATCTGTTGCAGGAGATACTTGTATCTCTATGGGCATATATTTGTATCTCTAGACTGATGGTTGTAATAGTGTAGATAATTCTTGTATGCATGTGTTTATACTAACGCTTGTGCAGGTTGCGGGTATCCCGCGCACAGCTCTCGTGCGAACCTACTTAATAGGCTTCGACCTTATACCTTTTGGATTCCGTGGTAGCATCGTCGCGAGGTAACCGCTCTACAAGCTATCCAATAAGAACTGATCTTATACTCTCTGGGTTTCGTGGTAGCTTTGCGGAGTGGTTCGCCTATTCAGTCCTCGGGCTGAGCTACCCAATAGGAATTGGCCTATACCCTTTGGGTTTCGTGGTAGCCCCGCTGCGAGGTTGGCCGTTCTACAGTTCTCCATTTATTATTTCTATATATATGTTTGTGCATATTGTGTGCTAACATTTATATAGGTATCTACTCAGCCTTCGGGCTATGCTCAGTCTTTGGGCTATACAATAGGAACTGGTCTTATACCCTCTGGTTTAGTGGTAGCTTTGGAGGACTAGCATTAACCGCTCTGCGTTTTCACTATTCAGCCTTTTGGTTAAAGCTCAGTTCTCGGGCTATCCAATATGCAATGTGTCCTATACCCTCTAGGTGTAGTGGTAGCTACAGGAGGTAAACTTAACTGCTCTGTGATTTTCATGTTCCGCCAGGTAAGCGGGCCTAGCGTTCAGCTCCTTATTGCTGGCTCCATCTGAGCGTAGTTACGCCGCGAGCATGGATTCACCATGTGTGTTAGCTAGATGTTCATATATCGTTTCACCGTGTGCGTTTAACTGCATCACGAGCGATAATCACGCCGAGCGTAATAGCGTCTAGCATTGTACGCTAGCTTCGCCCCAGCCTTGCTTAGTTTCGCTTGGATGTTCGCTTGTCTACTTACTTAGTAGCTTAATTTATAATTGTTAATATTAAGAGTGTGTAGAGTTTGAAATGCTTCTCATATTATTCTGACATGTTGCATGCTCCCTGCATAACCCTGCCTACCTGCTGTTGACACTCTAAAAAGACAAACTCTCAGATACCTCTTCAACTGATCAGAACAATGTCTAACTTGTCGACATCTATAAAAGACAAGTCATGGATAAGCTGATGACCAGTTCAACATATCTCAAGGGATAAAGCAGAAACTTAGACCATACTGATCCAGTGAATCAGACAACAAGCCAAATACTGCTTTTTGAGGCTAAGTCAGCTCAAATCTTAGCCTCGCACGAGCCCAAGGTGCTAGCATCGCTTAAGAGGCCAAATTTGTCTAGCTTCGCCTTGAAGCCCCTCACAGCTTCGCAGAGAACTAACTTCTAACTTCGCCTGAAGCTCTACATAGCCACGCAGAAGACTAACTTCTACCTTCACCTGAATTTTTACACAGCTCTGTTAAGAGCTTTTTGCCCCCGATGCGGAGCTATACTAGCCTCGCGCGAGGCTAAACCCAGCCTCACACAAGGCTTCCTGCGCCCCTATGAGAGGGTTGGCCAGGTCAAATGTTTGACCTAGTATTTAGTGGGCTAACCCCACTACGTTAATCGGGTTAATGCCACTTTAAATGGGCGGTTATGCCCACCCACTTCGCCTCACGTTCAGTGGAGAGGGTAGGGTCAATAGGCCAATCTTAGGCTCGCGCGAGCCTGTCTAGCCTCGCATGCGACTCATTTTTAGCTTCGCACGAGCGTTATAACCTCTGGCGTAAGGCTAACTGACTGTTCAGTCAGGGCTAAATTCTAGGGGCAGTTACACCCTCAGAAGCCTATAAATAGCTCATCTAGGAATGAGCTCAGGGCATGAGGCACGAGAGACAGAGGCATTTGCACGCATTGAGCAGGTTTTAAAGGGGCATTAGAGGTGTCAAGCAGAAGGCATCGAGAGATCCAGTAAAGCTAACTTTTTCTTATTTCTCAGAAACTCCAGAGAATTATTTCTCTAAGATCAGGGTGTCAATACCCTGAGGCCTTCCTCCCTTTCAAGGAATCTCCAGAACCAGGCGAGAAGGAATTCTCAGGCAATAACATTCGAAAATCGATCGATCGCATCATCAACGAGACAAAGTAGTCGCGCGCTGATCAGACTCCCACATGCACACTTCCCCAGGAATTTCAGAGGAGAGTTCAACTTATAACTTTTCATTTTTTGTTCAATTACTTGTAATTTTCTCCTCAATTTTTATAAGTTTTTCCCCTTTAATATTCAATGGAAAACACCTGTTTGTCTGCTTACCTAGTCTGTCATGTCTAGCTCGCTTACTTGCTTGCTCGCTTGCCTACTTAGCCCTGTTTGCCTGCTTGCTTGTTCAACTCTGCCTAGCCCCACTTGCCTACTTGTCTGTATGTTTGCTTATTAGTTTAATCTATTACTATTATAATTATGGTTGAGAAGAGTTTAAAATATTCTTTTACTCTGTTTTCATGAACTAGCTTGCGTGATCGGTTACTTGATTGGTGATTGTAACTTTGTGTTTACTTATACTGCTTGTACGGTTATATTCCATCTGACACCGAACACTTGCCACATGATACTTGACCCCTAACAGCATAATCACTTGACACCTGACACTTGACACCTGGCTGATTACTTGTTTGCCTGTTCTATGATTATCTCTTTACGGGAACTTGTCTATATTATCATGTTATACTCCTGCCATCATGTACTCATGTATTACTCCTGCATGTTTCTCCTATTATTCCTGTAACTTCTAGTAAGCTGATAATCATAACCAATTAGTAATAATCATACAACTTGCATTAGGGATGGAGAAAATTGATGGACATCAATTTGTGATCATATTTACAATGGTATAGGAATGTTGTGCAACTAAATCTTCCGGATCTACCTGAGGGCCTCCAGGTGTTCCGAGAGCTGTGTTGGCACCCTTACACACACTCATCCTTCCTAATGGGCATATAAATATGACCCTCCCCCTCCTCTTTGACTCGTGGCGAGTTTCGACTCAGTATCGGAACACCCTTGGCCATGGTTTTAAGTATGTACGGTACCCATTGTAAACATAGTTCGTTGATACCCCCATCAGTTTTCATTAACACTCATCTTATTCATAAGTGGATTATGTGTGCTGGGACGCTAGTACACATAAAAGAACATATGAATCGGATGAGAAATAAGATTAATAACAATAAAAACTTAATAACCAAAGAATAATAATATTAGAAACGTGGTATATTTTGTCTCTCCTTTTTTCGGGTTCTGGTACTCACATATCAGATCCGAATAAGTTCTACCAGAGTGCGAGCTCCAGTACGGACTGTCAGTGATGTGAAACACTAGCAGAGAGATGATTGAAATATTAAGTGGTACTGATCATTATTATTATATAACTTAAATAAGGGTCAATTCTAATGGTATAACTGTAGTATTTAAGGGCAACACGGGTTGTATGCACTCAGTTGATAGTGACATGAGATATAAAGTATATATATGAGGGTTTCTTTATTTCGATTATCCCCTCGATGTACTGATCTCATGAATCTGTCAACTGAACTCTTTCAACTGGTTTTTCCTACACTTGTATGCTTGTGAGACAATACATTACTCTGCACCTGGACTGTACTTGCTCTGCTTGCCACCTGTCTGAAATAATATTTATGTTGTTGAATCTCCTAATTCCTCACTTGCCTACTTGAACTACGTTACTATGATAATTATGTACTAATATAATATCTGGGCAACTCGGGTTATATAAACTCAGATGATGGTGACATGAGGTATAAAGTATATATATATATATATATATATATATATATATATATATATATATATATATATATATATATATGAAGGTTTTCTTATTTGGATTATACCCTCGACGTACTGATCCCATGAATCCATAATCTGAGCTTCTACCACTTGTTTTGCCCCTATTTGCTTTATTTGATGCCTCATTGCATGCTTGTGTGTTCTTGAACTCACGACACGATTTTCGATATATGCTCTTTTGATTCAGATTTATCGATACACGTGTGATTACTTGTGCACGCCACTTGGCTTCATTTTACATACTCGTTGGATTACTTTTCTGACAACCCCTGGACTTACATGTTCAAATTTCAGAGCGTGACGTATTGAACTTTCTCGTGGAGATAGAGTAGCGCAGCGGAAGCATGATGGATCAGCGGTCGATTGTTCGTAGTTCTTTTCTTTCATCCCCCTTGTCTGGCTTTCAAGATTCTTTTTGCTACTCGTAAGCATCTATCAGCTTTTGTGTTGTGTATATATCTTTATAAAACATATTTTTGTATCTTCTGGTGATGTAATATTCATGTAATATTGAATCGCGCTTTATGATAACATTGTACTTATACTATTATAATAGAATATATATTATCACTGTGCTTTCGTACTCTGATTCTTCTCTGTACTGATGCTTAGCGTATGTATGTGAGGGTATTTCCACCCCTGCGTATGTACGTCGTAGTAGCATCTTCATATCTGTGGAATTGGAGCGTTACACTTATTTTCATCGCATCCAGATAATACTGGAGTATTAGTATGACGATTCTCAATCTCCAAATATCTTTGTAAGTGTCTTCGTCCTAGCATTTCACGCCTTACTGTATGTTATATTGATGTGATATATATATATATAATATAACCAAGAGTCAAATCAAAGCTTGTTCCTCACTATACATATAATTTCATTGCACAAAAAAGATGCGAGCACTTTGCGGTGATTGGATCTTAGTAAAGGTTGGCTATGTATTTGCTCTCCTACATAAGAATTAACCTTAAAGTATCTGAAAGTACACTTAGAGGGAGGTAAATAGGTGTAGTGCTAATCTAATACAAATGACGCGAAATTAAAAACTTAATTGCTAACACACTATGTGTAAACAAGAGTGAGCCCGAATTTCTCGCAAAGGGCTCTGGAACTACTCCTCAAGATTTCTCTAAATTAAGAGTTGAGGTGTTATTAAAAGCTCTCTTGATTTAACATAACTGTGCGCACACAAATAATATCAAGCACGTATATGAATATGAGTAAATAATAACAATGCAAGATATAAAGAGAGATGAGAGTTGAGAGAAAAGATCCAAACACAGACACGAGGATATGTTTCGAGATTCGAGTCACTGCTCTACGCCCCCGCCTTCACACAGATTGATTTCCACTATGTCCACACAGGACCTTTTACAAAGGGACCTCCACTGAGGAATTACAACTTACAATTTTAAAGTACACAACTCTAACTCTCACACCACTACACAAGAGGGAAGGCACAAAGCCTAGCACAAAGCAAAAAAAAAAAAATTAGTGATCCAAAGATCACAAACACTCTCTTGGTGATCTTGAAAGACCACGAACAAATTTTCTCACTAAATAAGATCCTAAAGATAAATTTTGAATTGATACCTCAAGTGTGAGAAATCAAAGTGTTCGGAAAAGAAAATCACAAAGAGAAAACACTTGGGAAAACATTAAAAAAGATATAGAAATTTAGAGCATGAAACTAGAATCCCAAAACTTATTTTCTTTTGATTTTCTAAAACTTTGAATCAAAAATAAAGATATAGAATTGAAACTCAAAAACTTCTTTAGAAACTTGCTGAAAAACACTTAAGAGGAGAATTTTTTGCCCTTGAAAATCTTGTTGAAAATAGGCCTCAAAGATCCATATTTATAGGGCCTTGAAAATATAGCCGTCGGGGTCCAGAACGAGGCCATAATGGCCTGTTGATCGACCGGCTAACAGTCGAATTTTTGACCGTTTGAGCCGTCGATCGACGGCCCCAAGGCAAACTTGCCTGCCGGTCGACCGCTCGGTCGACCGGCCTAAGGCCAAAAGCCTATCGGTCGACCGCCCGATCGACTGGGCCCTACCCGAGAGTTGGGTAGTGCCAGTCGGTCGACCGCACGGTCGACTGGCCCATAGGCATGGGCTATGTGCACGTCCTTGTGCACGTCGATCGACCGATCGGTCGACCCAGTCCTGGTTCGGTCGACCGCCAGTTGTCCAGAAACAAGAATTTTAGGGTTTAAATGTAACTTGTTAAATATCTAAAAATTCTAATAAAATCATATAAAATCCACAAAAATAAGTTCATATATATATTTGAAGACAAATATGTGTGGTCAAAATTTAACACATATTACAAACAATTTGAACTATTTTTTAGGTGTGAAAATTAAGTCTTAAACCGAAAATCGTATTTTTCGAAACTTAGAATTTGAAATGAAAATCTGTTTTCCTCAAACTTATATAAATAGAAAAATAAGATATTTAAACACTTTTTGAAGCATAGTATGTATGAATAGAATCCAATACACATATAAATGATATTTCTTTATTTTTGACATTAAATCTCAAAATAAGTTTTGTTAAAACAAAACTTGAAACCATGAACTAGAATCATCAAAATGAGTTATTTAAAATTATGAACCAAACAATGCATATGGATGAAATCCATTATACACATAAATCATGTAAACTTCTTTTGATTCTATCTATTCATGAAAATAATTATGTTCTTAGAAAAATTTAAAACGGCTAAATCAAAACCAATAAACTTTTGAACTTGTTTGTGTGTCTATACTTGAGCATATAAAAAACTAACTATCCTTACACAAGATCTAAACAAAACTAAACAAATATAAACTGAAGTCTTCTTGTAGATATTCTTCTCCAAGATGACTCGATCCAAATTTGATCCAAATGAGCTTGACTCCATCCGAGTACTAGATGCGATCTTGACACGTGAGCTCTTGAATCAACACGTATTAGCTTCCAAACTCGACTTTGAATCTTTTGTTGAAGCTAAAACCTACTAAGATCTTGATCAATAACTGAAACTATATAAACACACGATCATTAGTAACATAACTTCATAAGTTAGTCATCATCAAAACTAAAGTGAAGAGCCTTTGTGCCAACAATCTCTCCCTTTTGATGATGACAAAACTTATGAGGTCATATATGCATTGATTAAGGATAGGTTTCATAGAAGCTCCCTCTTAACTTATGCATAATCAAATAAACAGAAAGATATGCAATGTAAGCTCAAAATACCAATAAACAATAATAAATGATATGTAACGACAATCATAAAACATATGTATATATGCAAAAACATAAATAGGCATGCATATATAAATACAAATCCTTCTCCCCCTTTTTGTCACTCATCAACAAAGGGGTGAAGAAAAACAAACAATACCAAAAAAATATATTTTAAAACAAAATTTTGATACCAATAAAAACTATTAATTTAAGAAAACCAATTGAAAGAAAAAATAATCTTTTTACCAATTGAAAAATGAAACAATCTTTTTACCAATTGATACCAATAGAAAGAAATAATACCAATTGAAAGTAAAAATCAAATTTTTGGGTAAACACTAAAATCATTTTGTATTAAAGATACCAATTTGAGAATAATACCAATTTAAGATTATTGATACCAATATTGAAAATGTTAGCATATACTAAAAACAAACTATTTTTCATCATAAAGAGTTAGAGTGAGATATCAATTGAAAAAAATCAATTGAAAGATAAAACAAGAATTTTTCTCCCCCTTTATAAAATACAAATAAAAACAATACATAAGTTTGTAAAAATACCAATTATCATTAAGAATTAAATCAAGCTTATCATGAAATCAATTTGTGTTTTAAAATGTATGATCAATGTAAAACAAGCACAATGAAAAATATCTATATGTATGTATGATTGGAGCAATATAATATCAATTGAAATATGATGCATACATAAATATAAAATAAGTATGAGTATACAAAGAATGAAATTTTCATTGAAATCATGTGTATAACTCATAGCTACCTCTCTTTCATGCACATGTTTAAATAGATTTTCATTAAAAGCTTACAAGGCATGGTCGCCCATCCAACCGCCCTTTGAAGGTAGGAGTTTTCAAAAAGTATGATTTAAAAATAATTTAACATATTTGAAAATCTACCAGTTGAAGAATAAAAATTAGTTTAAAAATAATTTTGAAAATTAGTACTAAATCCTTCAAGTAAGGAATAAAATGAATATATATCCATGAAAACATGAAAATCACACGATCATTGACACTCAAAGAGAGATAAAGCACATATATGCTCATGAAACAAAAATCATGAGTAAACACTAAGCATAACGTGTAAGAATCATGTAAGAAACATGTACATGAAAATAAATCAATGAAGCTCAATGAAATTCCTTTATAAACATTGAAAATCATAAAATATGAGAATCATAAAAATTCAATTTTTATCAAAACACAACAAACTTCAAGGCATATATATGTTCTGTCAAAATTAGATCTTACATATTTATCCTAAATACAAACGAGTCCACAAAAATATTGCATGAGGGTAAGTGACTCAAGGATAGAACATGTATATCATATAGTTTAGACAAAATCTACATATATCATATAGTTTAGACAAAGTCTACATAAACATGAAACTAAGCACAAAAACATTTACAAAATGGGGAATACAAGTGTAAATATAAGAATCATCAAAATTAGGTTATACAAAACATATAATGAGTACACATGAGCATTAAGCACCCAAACATAAGAATCAAGTGTAGTCCACTACTTGTATAAATATAAACAAAAGTTTTAATGAAAACTTCATTCAAACATGTAATCAAAACATAAAGTACAAAACATCAAAATATGGTTGAAAAATAAATATGATCATTAGTGTAAATGCAAGTGTAATTAAAACTAAGATATACACAATAGCTAAATTATGATGAGAACACAAAAATATGAATTCATATGAATATGGGTGTATCTCAAATACTATACATGTATATCACAAGTCTAATAGGCATTACATTTAAACATAATGAGCATTAAAACCATGACATGCTAAAAATCAACAATGAAAGCATGTAAATATAAACAAGGAGTTAGAGATAATTACCAAAATCAATTGAACTAGTCTCTATATCTTCAAACTATGGTGGTCCTCCCACCAAAACTCTCTTGAAAGTGATGCATCCATAAATATGATCTTTGAGCTCGAAACACATCCATCATCAAGACACCGAAACTCTCACATTGTGTGAGAGATCACACCTACATCAAATAAAATAGAAATGAATTTTGTTACCCACACTTTCGTGGGTCCATGAGGGTTAGCACCTTTTCTAACCCAAACATACTTACTTGCAAAATTAGAAAAATTTAATCTATTATAACATAACTTTGTAAGGTGGCCCGTACGTCCACAATATGTACAAGTGTACGCATTAGCATACATAGAATCAAGTGAGAGCATGATGAGCATGTGTATGCCGTGAAGGATGTGCATGAATATGTGGAGTATGTTTCTTTCGAAACATAGATTCCAATCATGTGTGGCTCATGGCACATTGGCTCAAAGTGGAGCCCAAACAATCTACACTCTTCTTCTAAGCATAAATATCATTTTAATAATTAAAAAAGAAGTAGAGCAAGTAACATGTTTATCACAAGAAGATGAAGTAATAGAAGCATGACAAACATGTGAAGCAAAATTATTTTTTAAAGAAATGTTGTCTTTTAAAACACATTCTAATTCTTTAGAAACCAAAGCAATTTTGTTTTTCAAAGACTCATTCTCTTTTAACTCAAAATCAAGTCTAAAACAAAATATCATTTTTCTTCAAAATATCATTAAAATCATTTTTATTTTTCAAAATTTCATTTTCTTTCACAGCAAGATCAAGTTGGGGTTTTAATGAGTCTCTTTCATTTGACACCTCAACCTTTTCTTGCAAAACAAATTAAGTTTTGAAAATAAATTTTTATTTTTTTTAATTTAAATTTTTTTTTCAAAGCTTTGTATTTGGAAAGCAAGTTTTCACAAAATTTTGAAAGCTCTTCATTCAAAGCAATGGCATCCATACTACTATCATGATGATCATTAGAAGAGCTAGCACAATCATCTAGATGGGATTCTGAAGTCAAGGGAGTCATTCTCTTGGACCATATAACACGTTTGCTCGGACTTATCGACAATGGGTTATCTCTCCATAATATTTGAAGCTTGTTCCTTGAGAGAGCTCAACGTGTTCCGTATTACAAAAGCGAAATCACAATGAGAAACAATAGATAAATGTTCTTTGCCTAGTGTTTGCCTAAATGCATGAAATGCTTGTGTATTGACCTCTAAGTACTTGTCATTACCAAGATAAGATTTCTTGATAGTGGTAAGATAGACATGCAATCCTAGGGTTTTTAGTTGTGCACTCATATAAATTTTCACATATCGATGTTAGAAATATCATACATGGGAGGAGTAAGAAAGTCCATGAGTGTAAACTATGTGTGCAAAGCAAAAATCTAGATAAGCAAATGAGGATCTCACTCCTAAGTGGTTAAACCGAATATCAGGAGCGTAGACTCTGATACCAATTGAAAGTACACCTAGAGGGGGGTGAATAGGTGTAGTGCTAATGTAATGCAAATGACGCGAAATTAAAAACTTAATTACTAACACACTATGTGTAACCAAGAGTGAGCCCAAATTTCCCATGAATGGCTCTGAAATTACTCCTCGAGATTCCTATAAATTAAGAGTTGAGGTGCTATTAAAAGCTCTCTTGATTCAACACAAGTGTGGGTACACAAACAATATCAAGCATGCATATGAATATGAGCAAGTAATAACAATGCAAAATATAAAATAGATGAGAGTTGAGAGAAAAGATCCAAATGCAGACACGAGGCTATATTTTGAGGTTCGAGCCACTGCTCTATGTCCCCACCATTACACAGAAGAATTTCTACTATGACCACATAAGACCTTCCACAGGGATCTCCACTGAGGAATTATAACTTACCACCTTGGAGTACACAACTCCAACCTCACACCCTACACAAGAGGGAAGGCACAAAGCAAAAAAGAAATAAAACTTAATGATCCAATGATCACAAACACTCTCTTGGTGCTCTTGAAAGACAACAAATAAATTTTCTCACTAAATAAAATCCTAAAGACAAATTTTGAATTGATAGCTCAAGTGTGAGAAATCAAAGTGTTTGGAAAAGAAAATAACAAAGAGAAAACACTTGGAAAAATTCTAGAAAAGATATAGAAATTTAGAGCATGAAACTAGAATCTCAAAACTTATTTTCTTTTGATTTTTCAAAACTTTGAATCAAAAATAAAGATATAAAATTGAAGCTCAAAAACTTCTTTTGAAACTTGCTGAAAAACACTTAAGAAGTTGAGAATTTTTTCTCTTGAAAATCTTGTTAAAAACAGGCCTCAAAGACCCATATGTTATAGGGCCTTGGAAATATAGCCGTTGGGTTCAGAACCAGGACAGAATGGCCTGTCATACGATCGCCTGTTCGACCGGCCAACAATCAGATTTTTGACCGTTTGAATCATTGGTCGACCGGCCCCAAGGCAAACTTCCCAGTCGGTCAATCACTCGGTCGACCGACCCAAGGCCAAAAGCCTATCGGTCAACCGCCCGGTCAACCGGGCCCTACCCGAGAGTTGAGTAGTGCAAGTCAGTTGACCGCACGATCGACCGGACCATAGGCATGGGCTATGTGCACGTCCTTGTGCACGTCGGTCGACCGACCGGTTGACCCAGCCCTCGACCGCCAGTTGCCCAGAAACAGAAATTTTAGGGTTTGAAATGTAACTTGTTAAATACCTAAAAATTTCAATAAAATCACATAGAATACACAAAAATAAGTTCATGTATATATTTAAAGTATAAATATGTGTGATCAAAATTCAACACATATTACAAATAATTTGAACTATTTTTGAGGTATGAAAATTAAATCTTAAACCGGAAACCGTATTTTTCGAAATTTAGAATTTTGAAATGAAAATCCATTTTTCTCAAAGTTATATAAATACAAAAATAAGATATTTAAACACTTTTTGAAGCATAGTATGTATGGATAGAATCCAATACATATATAAATGATATATCTTTGCTTTTGACATTAATCTCAAAATAAGTTTTGTTAAAAACAAAACTTGAAATCATGAACTAGAATCATCAAAATGAGTTTTTAATCATTATGAACCAAACAATGCATATGGATGAAATCCAATATACACATAAACCATATAAACTTCTTTTGATTCTATCTATCCATGAAAATCATATATGTTCTTAGAAAAATCCAAAATGGTTAAACCGAAACTAATAAACTTTTGAACTTTTGTGTGTATATACTTGAGCATATCAAAACTTATTGCGAAATTGATATGCTCTGATACCAATTGTTACGAAATTGGTATGCTCTGATACCAATTGTTGTGACTCTCAGGTTCGACAGTAGTAAAACTTTGCAATATGAACAGTACTTGCAAAAGAAAAGCTTGATGTAAAGCAAACTAACAATATGTAAACAAAAGAATAATAAAGAAAGAATACAAGAATTTAACGTGGCTCAGCCCAAACTTGGCCTACGTTCATAGGGAGAGAACTTGAAGAGTTTTATTAATAGACTTGGTATAAAGAAATCTAACATTCTCTTGATGCAACAAGAGTATTCACCTTTCACTTGAATCTACCTAAATTACAAGAGTATTACTTTCTCTCTATGCACTTTCAACTTGTTCCTCTCTTTCTTGGCTTTCTTTGATCTCCTTTGCTTGAGATTCTCTGTTGTAAAAACTTCTTAAGACTTCTTTGATTAAGGCTATTACAATGCTTGGTTACAACCTTTATTTATAGGATTTTACAATACAACTCCTATTTGGACTATGAGATGATCTTGGCCTTTGGATGGTTGAAGAATCTTAATCAATACTTTTAAGAATTGATCTCCTTTATCAAGAAGGATTCTAGACCCTTTATTCTTTAGAAACAAGCCTTCATTGAATAGTAATTAAATTCTATTCATACTCCTCCTGAAAAGGTAACTCACAATCGCCTGAAAAGAAAACTGCTTCATCTTAATTTGCTTCTTCTACTTCAAGTCATCGTCTTCTCCAACTCAATTAGATTTTCTTAGACCATCATCTCTTCATGAAAAATAAGACAAAATCCTGACAATCCCACCTTCACTTATTTTTCAAGCCTTTAGCAAAACAACTTGAAATTTTAAATTAATATCTTGATTCTTTCCTTGGTTGTAACCGTACCGTGAAGCCTTTAACTCTTTCCCCCTCTCCCCAGGGCCTTTGGCTGATTTACTGCCATGGCTTGGTTCATCTCAAGCCTTGCCCGAGTGCACCCTTTCTTTTTTTCGCAACACTTTCAACCAGTTCATGTCCCGTTTCAGTTTTCCTTGAAGCTTTACCTCACGATGAACTCTCTTCCAACCTTATCCTTAAAACTCTACCTCGAATTGAGTTTCCTTCCTTCAGCTTGTATAACCCTCCACACTTCTCTCCTTTCAGGATTACCATGTCTCTTGGCTGACTATGACGACGCATTGTTGCACTTGAATCTGACATCCTTCTTCGTCGAGCACCCTTATGGATATTAGATTATACCATGCCTCCTGAACATACCGGACCGCCTCCAGAGCATGCACTGTCCCATCTCTTCCTGTAACCTTGACTGTCCCAGTACCGATGACCTTGCAAGCTGAGCCATCCACCATCTTGACAATCTTTTCCTCCTTTGCAACAAAGAATTATTGAACAGCTCTTTTTGGGAACATACATGAACCATACTATCTGAATCAAATATCCAGCCTTTACCTTAAGAAGTGTTGTCTTCATAAGAAGTCATTAATATTTCGGTGTCCTCTACACCGCTTGCTACGTCTGCCTCCACAGCTTGCCCCTTCTTTTCAGCCACTCTTGCCGATACTTACAGTTATTCTTCCAATGACCTTCTCTGTGACAAAAGTGACACGCCTTTGATGAGCTTGGACCTTTTCTTTATTCTCTTCTTCCTTTCCTTCCCGTGACCACCAAACCCGATCATTTCTGCTCCTCTTGATTTGACCTTTTCCTAATCTCATTAGATAAGAGAGTTGACGTGACTTCCTCAAAGATGAGAGTTTTCTTACCGTAGTGCATGATGGTGACGATATGATCATATAACTCTAGAAGAGAACTGAAAAGTATCAACGCCTTGTCCTCCTCATCGATCTTGACATCAACAGCTAGAAGCTTACTAATGACCTTATTGAAGAAGTTTAGATATCCAACACCGTTGTCCCTTCGTTCATGGGTAGCCCATATAGTTATTTCTTGAGATACAGCTTGCTGGATAGGCTTTTTGTCATATACAACGTTTCTAACTTTGACCACACTCTTGTAGCCGTTTCTTCATCTATCATGTTGTACATAACCTCCTCTGTGAGACATAGTTGGATCATGCTTGCCGCCTTTAGATCCATCTCCTTCCAATCCTCGTTTGACATACCTGCAGATTTTGTTGACTTACCCTGCAAGGTTTTGTGAAGACCTTGTTGCACGAGCAACACCTTCACCCTCTTTTGCCCTAAGCCAAAGTTTTGTTTTCCATTGAACTTCTCGACCTCGAATTTTATCGTAGAACTTCCTATATTCGACATATCGCCCTGCGTCAATGTTTAGCTCTGATATCAATTGGTGAAATTGATATGCTCTGATACCAATTATTGTGACTCGTAGGATCAACGTTAGCAGAACTTGGCAATATGAACAGTACTTGCAAAAGAAAGCTTGATGTAAAGCAAACTAGTAATACCTAGATAAAAGAGTAATAAAGAAAGAACATAAGGATTTAACTTGCTTCGGCCCAAACTTGGCATACGTTCATGGAAGAGAACTTAAGAGAGCTTTATTAATAGACTTGGTACAAAGAGATCTAACCTTCCTCTTGATGCAACAAGAGTATTCACCTTTCACTTGAATCTAGCCCTAGATTATAAGAGTATTATTTTCTCTCTATGCGGCTTCAACTTGCTCCTCTCTTTCTTAGCTTCCTCTGGTCTCCTTTACTTGAGATTCTCTCTTGTAGAAACTCTTTGAGACTTCTTTGGTTGAGGTAATTACAATGCTTGGTTACAACCTTTATTTATAAGATTTTACAATACAACTCTTATTTGGACTATGAGATGATCTTGGCCTTTGTATCATTGAAGAATCTTGATCAATCCTTTTAGGAATTGATCTCCTTGATCTAGATGGATTCTAGACTCTTTAGTTTTTAGAAACAAACCTTCATTGAATAGACCTCCTGAAAAGGAAACTCGCAATCGCCTGAAAAGGAAAATGCTTCATCTTAATTTGCTTCTTCTGCTTCAAGCCATCGTCCTCTCTAACTCAATTGAATTTTCTTGGACCATCATCTATTCTTGAAAAATAAGACAAAATCTTAAAAAACTAACTATCCTTACACAAGATCTAAACAAAACTAAACAAACCTAAACCGAAGTCTTCTTGTAGATCTTCTTCTCCAAGATGACTCGATCAAATTTGATCCAAATGAGTTTGACTCCATCCGAGTACAATATGCGATCTTGATGCGCGAGCTCTTTAATCAACACATGTTAGCTTCTAAACTCGACTTTGAATCTTTTGTTGAAGTTAAGCACCTACTAAGATCTTGATCAATAACGGAAACTATATAAATATAAGATTATTAGTAACATAACTTCATAAGTTAGTCATCATCAAAACTAAGGTGAAAGGCCTTTTGGCCAACAATATCCACATGAACTCTTGAGAATGAAGGCATGAAATCTCTACAAGCACACATTTCTACCAACATTGTCCTTCTCTTTAATGGAAGCACAAACTACTATGTAATAAGATTTGTTGGTATTCACGGGCGTGAATGGCACTCTACGCTTAATGGACCACTTGGTAATTGCTTGCAGCAATTTAATTTTTGATTCAAATATATCCCCCACTTTCAAATTCTCGGTAGCAGTAGGTGCAATAGACCTATTGAATTCGGTAGTTATATTCTCCATATATATCGAATATACCCAACCATCATCCTCAAACTCATCAGGATGCGGATCTTTGAGCATATTTGGTGTCATCTTCAACACAAGCATTCTCAACATGTTTGGTGTCATCTTCAGCACAATCTTACATGCTATTTTTCTATGGTACATTATCACCCTCATTGGAGTTATCATCAACACCATTATTTTCTTGTGCTACATTATCACTCTCATCAGAGTCATTGTGCATCAATGTTGGATGCATCAAGGATGGTCCAACATTAAAGGGAGCCACATTTTCCCTCAAGCTAGTTAAGTACCTACTCTTGTTGGAACTTAATTCTGATGATACATTTGTGAAGCCATTTCATTGGAGCTCTATCTCACAAGTTTATACAAGATTTCTATATGCTCAAGACTTCCCAAGAATAATGGCTATGGATGTGTATTGTTATATTTATTAGAATGTTAAAAGCCTTGAACATACACACACATCTTAAGTCTATAAGTTGACTTATTACCAAGCATAGTCGACTTATACAAACTATAGTCGACTAACCCTTAACTATAGTCGACTTAGGTTTGTTTCTAGATGCATACTAACTTTCTGTTTCTGATCTGTATGCACTATTAGTCAACTTAAAAGTCTTTATTGTCGACTAATATATGGTCTAGTTGACTTATACCTTCTACTGGTCGACTATATTCTGTTTCCAGAAACATGTCTTTTGTATCAGCCATTCCCTAGTCGACTTGCCCCTTTTCCTTTATTAGTCGACTAATATAGGCAAAAGTTGTTCTTCTAGTCGACTAACCCATAAACTCAAGTCGACTAATAACAGTTTCTGACTGTTAGACAGTTTCTGATTTCTGGTATTTTATCTAACATTTCAATATTCAAATTTGTCCTGATAACTACCCTAACTGACCATAAATTTCAGTTATAAATTGGGATATTGTCCTAGGCTAAATACACTAATTCATATTAATAGTTTTCTGTCCAAAAACTCTGTTCAAAAATCTGTTTTTCAGAAAACTATTTCCACTTTCAATTCTTCACTTAAATTCTAATCCTTTAGTGAAGATTTCTGAGAGTCACCTATAAGAGTACTTGTTCACGATCACATACAGATTCAAGGCTTATAGGATTGATTGTTATCACTCAAAGAGAAAAATTGTACAAGAGCGTCTTCGGGTTGAAGAGAGGTTGTACAAGGTGTTGTGTCTTCTTGGTTGTAAGAAGAGTTGTATACATTTGGCAAAGGGGATTTGTCAAGTGGTATACAAGGTGTTGATTTTGGGTGTACAAAATCAAAGGTTAAAGGAAAATCTCAAGCGGGTGGCTTGAGGACTGGACGTAGGTCAAGAGGACCGAATCAGGATAAATCACTTGTGTTTGTGTTTGATTTACTTTCTATGATTTATTTCCTTTTATGCAAGTTCTTTTATTTAACTCTAATATTTTTGTTTGAGTATTGACGTAATTTTAGATCCTACAATTGGTATCATTTCGGGACCAACAACTCTTACATAAGATTTGTAAACAACATACTAAACTTTAAGGTGTGATCCTTGCGCATAAATGTAGAATTCAATTAGATACATTTTTATATATTTGCACTTGAATGCTCCGTTGATGTAATATTCATGTCAAGTGGAGTGAAATTTATTGAGTCCGTTTGTGATGCTTGAACGGAAGAAAAATGTATCGTGTTCGGATATGATTACATGAACGCATCATATCCAAAGTTCATATATGAAGGCGACATAAAGTTAAACATCTACTCACTTTCCGTCAAATTGTTAGGACTGTCTAAATATTAATGTCATCTAAACGCTTAATAGAAAGAGAAATGTAAACATCAGCATAAAAAATCAATGTTACTTACATATTATGCATCATGTCACTCATTGATTCATTGTCCAAATGAGCATATGTGAGAATTTTTCATGACTTTCAGGCAACTGATAGCTCACAGAATCTTTCTTCACATATAACTCTATGGTATTAGCAACCGGGTATAATTCAAGCATAGCACGTGTATCATCATCATCTAATATTTTCGCTGCATGATGTGCTCGTGTGCTGCTGGCCACTTGCATATCAAGTGAATCTGATAATCATCTGGATTAATTTTGATGATTTGATGGACATTCTCCACCAATTCACGTCTGATGATTGATTTTCTGACAATCAAGAGTTTTACTATTCCATCAACATAAGTTGAGTTATTCCCTATCTATTGTTGTACATCATTAAATTAACAAAGAAGAGAGACATTGGCATTAGACATTGTACCTAATTTAATGGATGAAAAAATTATCTTATTACTCTAACTAGTAGAATTTAACTGAAAAAATAATATTAAAGTCACAGAAAATAACTTGAGCATTACAATACCACTTACTTTAAAATAAACACTAATATCAAAGAAGAGACACACCAAAGAAGAGATACAAAGATTCCTTCCTTCCGTCTTAATCTACATGGATAGAATAACAATTATTTGTTAATTATACAAAATGCAAAAAAATAAATATTCCAGATAATCACAAAACAAGAATTTTGTGACTCACAAAAGTGATTATTCTCTCAAATTACAAAATTTAGACTACGTTTAAGAGTAATTTTGAGAGAGAGGGAGAGAAGATACAGATTGAGGAAGAGAAGGCGTGGCAGAGGAAGAGAAGGCGTGAAGGTGAGGGTGACGCACAGAGAAGGAGAGGAGGAAGGGGGAGGCAGAGAGAGAGAGAGAGAGAGAGAGAGAGCAGATTGAGGGGGCGAGGGTGAGAGTGTTCTTATGGCCGGCGAGGTCAAGCGAGTGGCGAGGCCGATTGGCGGCGAGGTTGAGAAGTCGAGTGAGATGGGGTCAGGGTTAGAGCAGATAAAGGAGAAGAAATCAGTTGGTGTGCGAGAGAGAGAGAGAGAGAGAGAGAGAGAGAGAGAGAGTGAGAGGGGGGACAATATAAAAGAAGGAAAACCAACATGAGACCCACTAGCATAAGAGAGTTTAAAGTTTTTTAAACTAAGTTTTCTTTCATTCAGGGTTGTCAACTCTAAACAAAGCAAATTTATTTTTTTGACTCATTTTTGTCCGGGGTTGACAACCCAGACAAAGAAATTTTATTTTATTTTTTAGCTTTATTCTTCATATGGATTGACAATCTCTAACAAAGAAAATAGTAAGAAAATAAATTTGTTGTCCGTGTTGTCAATCCCGGACAAATAAAATAAGCTATAAAGAAATATTGTCCGGAGTTGTCAACTATAGACAAAAAAATGCAACTGCTACCAAAGGAGATTGCTCTGTTGGAGGCGTGAAACGACCCACCGCCAACGTAGCGCCAACATAGCATGTCAGATGTCGGTTTTTGAAAATATTTTATAGAGAGGTTAGTTTTTGAAATTATTTTAAAAATTATATTTACTCAAAAAAATGCCCTTAAAAAAAGAAAAAAAAGGTACCCGTGAGATTTATTTGGTTATTTTTGAGAGCCACTAATGATTGAGAATTTTCATGTGGTGATGTCTCCTCTCCGCGTCTCCATCGGATGCACCGTTCATTTGGTGGGCCCCTGGAAAGCTGAGATCAGATTTGCTTGTGACCGTCAGATCGGGATCAGAGGGGAGAATGGGGACAGAGAGACAGAGACAACTCTTGGACAAGATCAAAATACGGAAACATGGAGGGCCTTGAGTTTCAGGCATGCGGACAAAGCTTTTGGTCAGAAAAAAGAAAAATTTTGCCAACCACCCCTTCAAATTACAACTATTTGTCAACAGGATTTTTCATTTCTGTAGAATATATTTAAATCCTTATTGGATCTAGTTATAGATTTTTTTTTTTATTATTTTTTTTAGAATCTAAACTTGATAACTCGAGTTTTCCCTCCTTCACGTTTTACATCAAGGAGGAGGAATACAATGAAGAGATAAAAGAGACTATGATGGATGAGGAAGCCTCCGTTCCAGGAAAAAAAAAAACTTTTATTTATTTTGTTGCGCAAAAGATTGCAACAAGTATTTCAAAAATGCTAATCATCTATGTATGATGTTACTCTCACGAGTCACCGGTTCGAACCCTGCAATACAAACATTTATTCTCTTCC